>LD347044.1:91925-104714 GCA_001465055.1 Ptychodera flava | reverse complement strand
ACTTTGACTATCACTTGATTTGATTTTCAAGAACTTGCTGTGTTTCGAATGACTACTGTATTTCCGACCAACAATTTTGTCCTACTTGTTTGATCTATTTGGTAGACAGCAAACTAAGTATATACAGTAGTACTCAATATTATCATATAATTCACATAAGATTCCACATTCTATTGAAACTAACATTACACTGTCGTGTTTTTTCACAGGATATGGGATGTTGAATCCATGAGTCAGATGCCAACTCGCATCTTCCCCCACCCAGCATTTGTGTACACCGCCAGGTATCACCCAAACAACGAGAATATCATAGTGACCGGCGGCTATGACCATGTGGTCAGAGTCTGGACAAAGCAAAGTGACCAAGTACATGGAGAGGTAAGCTACCCTCATCAAGGTAACTTTGTCGTTTGAATGAAGGGCAAAAGTAAGACACTGGATTAATAGGGTCATTTGTTTTTTAGCTCATATTTGGTTTTATATATAAATACCAAAAAGAGCTTATATGATGAGTCTAAGTGTCTGTATATTTGTGGGTATGTGCGGATGTATGTCCGTCACACACAAAGGCTCCCATACTAGAGAAACAATTTATCCAATATTTACCGATATTTAAAATTCCAAATGGCTGCCAGTGTTATCTCAATGGGGAAAATAAAGTTCCCCATTTTCACAAAGCTAAGCCAGTAAAAACTTATTGACACCATAACCTTCAAAATGAGCCCCAGCAAGTGGTAGGCAAAAAAAAAAGAACATTGTAAAAGTTTGAGAGTCCAAATTTCTGTCTCTGAGTCAAATTCTACCTCAATGTTACTGTGTATCAGAATTTTGAGACGTGATGACCAGCATTCATTGTTTCAGAGATTGTAGTGTTGATCCTCAGGGAAATGAAAGATGTATGAGATAGTAAAGAAACCCAAAAGGGAAATGAAAAATACATACTAGTATTATGCAAGGAATGCATTATTGATAGGCAACGTTTCTGTTCTCACAGCTCATCCATGAATTGGAAGGACACAGAGGCTATGTAAACTGTCTCTGCTTCGGTGCAGAAGGCGAGAAAATGTACACCGCGGACAGCGTTGGCACCATCATCATTTGGAATTCAGAAGTTGGAAGCAAGCCAAAGGCTAAAGGTCAGTCATCAGAAGTGAGATGTTTTCAACAGACATTTGCAGTTGTTGTCTTTTCTTCACTGTGTCATCACAAGTTCCAGTGAAAAATTTGTAGTCAGAGCTTGTGTTCAATGCATGTAGGGTTCATGTTTGATAAGTCAAATGACCATTTTTTACTTTCACACTTCAATCAATTTTTAATCATCACGTAGGATCATTTTTTTGAATGACCTACATGTATTTTATAGTATTATGTACATTATACTGTAGTTCGTGAGCATCCTGTTGACCAGTGGATTATTTAGTTAGTTTGGCAATCTTGACAGGGGTAGCATGCTGGCAGAGTACGCTTGTCCATTCCAGACACCTGGTACCAACACTAAACAGTGGTTCAAGATAACCCCATTATTATGTCATTTTCTATTTGTTCCTTAGACCGGGTAAATTATTTTACTTTGAATGATACTGATTATTGGATATGATGTCTATTTACTAAAATGTTTACTGGAGGGCCAGTGCATTCTGAGGCAGGACTAGTGAACTGTTTCTGCTTCAAGCATGTTGGCCAGAAGATCTGAAAAGGATTTGCTCATCCCTGTTGTCACATTGAAAAAACTCAAACAGCAGTGTCTGCTTAGCATTGTTTGATGCTAATTTTCTACCAAGTTCAAGTTTCATTGAACTCTTTTTACAATCAATATATTCAGGTCTAAAGGGTTCATGGAAGATTGAGAAGATTGTTGCTGAGAAAGAAATGGAAGGTGTGATAATCAACAGCATTAAACTCCATCCCAGCGGAAGACGACTTCTGATACATGGAAGAGACAACCACATCAGGATGCTGGATCTCAGAATGTAAGTTGACAGCGATCCTTGCTTCTGCATTTCCATACTAATGGAATATACCTACTCCGAGTCTGACTCCTGTAGTGTTGTACGAGGAACAGAGGCTGAAGAAGTCTGTTCTAGTGTCACACATAAACTATATGTGGGAATATATATATTTATATGTATGTTTCTGCACAAAGTTTGGTTTGTACTGTAGTTCCTTTGAATTCTTGGTTTCACCTGTTGCTTATAGTTTGGCTTGTAATTAAATACAGCAATCTCCAGACAGTGATTGTAGCGTGGTGTGGATAATTCTTATCTTGCTACAATGTCTATGCTGAGATTATATATACATGTATTGGTATTGAAAACAAAATAATGTCTCTGCTGTGGCAGTTACAACAATCCAGACACTGAACTAAACTGCATATCGGGTGGTATTGTAACGGTAGTGTCCATGTACCATAGCTTATTGGGATCAGCTGTTTCAGTTGTTGCTATTTTGAACAAATCCAAAACCCTTTCAGTGGATGTGAGTGACTGTTTTTTTTGGCATTATTTTTCTTTCAGAACGAATTGTTTCAGAAGTCAGTTATATTGCATAGAACTTAAAACATGCTCTCATTGTATTATATCACAAGCTGACTTTGTTAAAGTAATAAGTGGAATGCACAGTTTCATCTCTCACCACCCAATCCAACTCTACCTGACTACCATCAATGTTGAAAGACTAAGTGTTAGTACATACGATTTACAGACATCTGCAGATACCATGTTACGTATATATCTTTGTCATTTTAAGCCGTCATTACTCTTGCATGCATTTCGTCAAGATCCTCAAATGCATTGATTCAGACCACTGTTGTATTTATTTACAGATACACTATCATGCAGCGATACCTTGGAGCGTTGAATTTCCGAGAGCAGCTACGCAGCACTTTTTCAGCATGTGGTACTTTTGTCATCTCAGGCAGCGAAGACTATCAGGCCTACGTGTGGAATACAGATACCGGTATGCACTTGAACTTGACTCTGACTTTTCTGAGGTTCAGACGTTGCTAGATGTAATCCCCATTGAGTATATTGTCTGTGTTTAATTTGTACACTTGTTTGTGACATTTCACTTCTGCAGAATATGTCCATATCAAATTTGTTCAATGCCTCCTATATAGCAAACTGGGGTAGAATACACTAATTTGATCACTTGCATTGATTCAGAAATCCTCTTTGATTGAAATTATAGCTTTATCAATACCAGTGAAATTTGTGACACCATACCGCCAGATTATTATTGATAATGTATCTGATTATCCAGTATTGTGAACCCAGATGTTTTCTACATCTACAAATTCTCTGGCATTGCCAACATTGTAAAATAATAGCAACAATATACCCCTTCCTGGCCCATAATGGACTCAAGCAACCTGTGCACTCCATAATGTACTTTGCTTTGCCTTGTACATTATGTCATACAAAGTTTTTTGTCCATTATGGTCTGGGAGGGAGGTACATTATTGCCTATATGGCTATGTTTTCAGTCAGAAGTTGCAGTGTTCAATAAGACAATTCTACAATTTTCTCAAATTGCAGGTGACCAAGTGGCCATTTACTCAGACTTTGGTTACAAACACCCAATATCAGACGTAGAATACCATCCCTATGATCACATGATTGCATTTTGTTCGTTTGGAGAAAATCATCTCGTACAAATTTACACCTACGATGCTAAAGGTAGGAAGCTAATGCTTTGTCTCAGGAATGCTGTATTGTGACAAAGATCTGTCATTCTAACTTGGAGCCTTCAAGTCAGTATTGCTCAGCAAACATTCAACTGTGCCATAGAAATAAAAGGACTCTGATCTAAAATGTATGACTGAAATAGCTGAAAAAAGTCAAGTGCTTGTCACTGCCATTATAATGCCTAAAAAATAGAAAAATGAGGATATGCAGGTAAATTGCAGTATTTTCCAGGTTGTCACTTTAATGTGTACACTCTCCTTGAATTAGAGACAGTTTATGTGACTTGTAAAAATGTGGAGACTGTTTGGATTCAGTGTTTTTAACCCTCTTCATTATCAATCTTTGGTTTGTCCCCATTGTTCATACTGCATTCTTTGGACTTATGTACAGCAAAATAGGGATGACAAGGTTAAACTAAAAGTCATGCCATGGAGACAGCTCATCAGTTTTGCGTCAACACTGACGTTGTGTGAATTGCTAATAGATGTAATTTAGAGCCACTGAAATTAAAATTGAACTATTTCTTGTGAAGGGGAAAACTGTGTAAAATGCAGGTCTTTGGATTTGAATCAATATTGTGGACTCCAATATGAAATATACAAACAAACAAACAATCAATCAATTAAACAAAAATAGACTTTTACATTTTCTTTTGTTTATCTGATAGTTGCTCAGCTAGATCTTGGTATCAGGCAGTTAGTCAGAGAGGCTGACACTGAAGACGAGAAAGACGTCACCATGAGAAGTACAGGGAAGTCTGATCTGCAGGCAGTGTTGGCAACAACAGAGCTTGCCTCAGAAACCTTGTCTCTACAACACGCCAGGAGAATGGACTCTGTGTCCAAGAAACTTGCATCTGTCAGTGTGAGTACATTCAAGATTGTCATAGCCATTCAAATTATCATTCAGATAGTCTAATCACGTAGCAGATTTGTTTGTTTTCTTTAGGACCAATTCACTGTGAAACATTTAAACTCATCTGTGTAAAATATGAATATTATGATTACATTGCTTTTTACGTGAAAAAGACCTATTCACTGTTATAATGTATATTGTGTATATTCATATAATTGCTTTTAGCATTCATGTGTTGAAGGCTGGTGGTGTTGTCAAGCATATACCTGTATAGACATGAGCTGTTTTTAAAAGACTTCTGTTTGTTTTATTTTCCTTATCCAATTTTTATTTATTATAAAAGAAATCCATTTATTTTATCATTTATTTATTTTTACCTATTGGTGGCATAGCATAATCTATGTGTTCTTACATGTGCTTCTGACTGATGATATGTTGTGTTGTTACATTGCATGCCTTAAGGTTTAGAATATCGCTTTAACTTACAGGCATTCAGCAGTTTACTGGACACAGTACGCAGCAGACAGACAGAGGTTACTAATAGTTTTACATTTGTTTGCCCTCTCTATTACCATGCTGTACATAGCCAAGTAGTGTCTCTGTAGTCTGTAAATTGTGTCATAGTTACTGCCATGGTCCAAAAAGCTGCCAGACTTTGTGAAGTTTATGCTATTCCAGGCATTGGTATTCCCCTTCAGTGAGATATAAGTTATACCGCTATTCTAATGGATTTGCAAAATGGGGCATGAATTTTACCTGTTGGTAATCTGTTAGGTGTTTCAATGGGAAAATGTGAATCCAGTGACAAAAAGTTGCATGATACAAGAACTATAAGTCACAGTAAATTGCGCTAATATGGCAGCCTTTATGGCCATGGTTGGAGTCATCAAATCATCTGTACTTACTAGCTTGTTTTTATCAGACATAATTTGCTGTTATCTTAAAGTGTACCATGTCTTGTGTTTTGACTGTGGTGTTGTGAGTTTCTGTGAGACGCATAATGTACATCAACAGACAAGGACAAACTGACTATGTATGTGTATATACTGATGAATTTTACCTGAAACAGAAAGAATGAAGAAGATAGTGACTTTACTATCATCTGCACACTGATAAAAGACAGATATATTATTGTGTCATACCGGTACTCAGAATAATGTACAGAATATATATGTGTGTGTGTGTGTGTGTGTGTGTGTGTGTGTGTGTGTGGGATGGGGGCAGACTAAGGTGTCCTTTAGCTTCACCTGAAGGTGTGCATGCTGTTTATACATGTCGTGATACATAACAAAGTCTAAGGATGCATGGACTTCAGGCTGTAACTGGTATATGCATATTTAACAAAATGACTTAGAAGAAAAAATAATGATAGATTTACAACGTATGTACATCTACTTGTAAAACAGACTGGACAGACAAACAGACACATGTTAAACAAGACATGAATGACCATTTTATCCCAGAAGTGACTTGACGATATTTTGACTGCATTTTCGTAGTATGAGTTGTTACAATGGAGTTTGCAAAGATTGTTCTGTAAAGCTGAGTGTCAGTTGATAATTATCATGCAGAGAACTAACCCCCTTCAACAAAGTAATGAGCTTTACTGTGACTTTAATTTAATGTACTTGTAGAAAATTAGCTCTTTCTCAGAGTTTAATGTGCTTAACATGATCTCATCTCAACACATATGTCATACCATGAACTCCCTTGCTGAAAAGTTGAATTCATCAGGGTAATAAAATGAGATGGTCTATGTCCATACACACATTGATAAGAACATGGGATCAATAACTGGACAGACTTATCTTCATTCTAATGTATCAGTGTAGTGTTCATCATTAGAGTTCATATTCAAGTGGCCAATGGTTCAAAGAGGCTACAATATAAAAGTACAGTAACTGTAACATTTGACATTGATAATTTTTTCAGTATTTTTCTCCCAACTGCAGATTCTTTATCTACTTCCTATCGCACTTTGAAATAACCAGTATTTGGTTTGTCATCGTGACATGTTAATATGTAACGTGCATTGTTATTGTTGACAATTCAATTCACATCTGGTCTTGAGTTGATTATCAATACTAAAATGCAAGACAGACATAATTTATCAGACAGTCAATGTTGACAAGCTAAGTACAGGGTATTTCAACACAGTGGGGGAAGAAGACTTAGAGACTGTAGTGTCACATGCAATAAAATCTGAAAGAAATTGTCAAAAGTAATATTACTGCACCTTTAAACTTTCTTCCAATTCTAGAACCCTAGAACGTAGATGTTAGTCTGTGTTTAGTGAAGGCAACATGAACAGAAATCACCAAGTAGATGTTTAATTAAAGGCACTTTGACAAAAGTTATTGTAATTAATTCAAACTACAATGTATTACAAGTTAAAGAGACGGAATACTTGCATACTTTTCTCTCAAACAGAGGTATATTTGTCAAAGAGAATGTTGGAATTGAGAGAGTCATGGATTGCTCTGAAAATCTGCCTGCAGAAATGAGAGAAGTTTTTACCATATTATACATTTGAATATTGTGAAAACACTGCAAATTATACTAAATCAGCTGCAAACATTAAAATTGGTATTAAACTAGATTTTATTTTTTTGCCAATTCATGAAGAGTATCGGCAAATATTGCAGAAGTTGTAAAATTAGAGAATGTTGAAAATTTTCATTCAATAAATGAAAAACATATATTTTTCTCTCTCAGAAAAGAAAATGCTTAAGTCATCACATACAGAGGGAGAATAGTGTAGAGATTGAAATGAATATCACGTTTATCTGATCCTGCTTTTTGCTTTTTCTTTTCCTGGGAGAAATAGATATTATTTATATAGATTATGGTGATTTATTGTTTATAGTGTGTAGTGGAGTCTTGAAGGAAGTTGCTGACTGTAAAATTTACTTTCATACATCCTAGAAGATGTCTGGATTTCAGGAAAGGCATGCTTGGATTTCTAAAAAGATTTGCAATTAAAAAATATCTGTACAGATAAACCTCATTACCATGAATAGAAATTAAAAGCTCTGCATTAACCGTGCTATCCTGCTAGCAATACTGACTGGAATTTCAAAATGGCTGCCCCATATCTAACTTTTCATAAAGTGTAAACTTTCATAATTAATAACCCTTCATACTTGCCAAAATTCTACTAACATCAACCAGAAAAATTCATTTAATAGAGTGCATGTGACATAAAAATTTTTTTTTTACATTCCTTTGGAAATATATTAGATTTTGACTTTGTGTAATGACTTCACTGTTACAGATGACAGGTATTGGTAGATCACCCGGTGCACTTGGTGAGAGCTATATTCAACGTAGCAGTGTTATGACTCCAGCTGATGTCACTATGAATAGTACATGGGGTTCAACCTTTGATCGCTCATGGCAAACACCATCCACCGTAAGTAGGAAAATAGATTTCATTCCAAAACTAATTTTGTATATTTAGATGTTGCCCTCAAAAGATACTGATCAAGGTGCCCTTGAACTTCCAAGTTCACCTGACACTGACCCAGGAAGTTCTTGTTTACACAAGAAAATCTGACATACTGAAACCTACATGTGTATATACATGTAATAGTACAGGGCCAACATACTAAAACATGCATGTCTATGTACATGTACTAATATGTGGCCAACTCAAAGGGCTGATAAATTCCTAAATTGACTCTGAGAGTCCAGATACTGGTATAACTTCCATTAGAAGGCACAGTGATACTGTAAAACAAGCACATTTCATGTATGCATTGTCTTTGGTTGTCTGTTCCCCTGTGCTCAAAGTACATCATGAAATATCTATTTTTTAACCCCATTTTTTCCTTGTTCGGCTTCATCGGAATTTACACAAGTACCGTATTGTTACTGTATGAAAGTAAATCAGAGTTCAGTTACTCTATGGGAAGTTACATGTGTTGAGTACTGATCATAGCTCTAACCCACAACTGTGTCTTATAATCCCCTTTTTAGCAATCAACGTGAGCATAGTATACAGTTAAACACACTGTTATCTTCCGTGTTGTCATCAAGATTCAGTGTTATAGATAAAAATTCAGTGGTGGACTTTCTGGTTAATTTTAATCGTGTAACTTTGGTATTCTGTGAGCAAACTAATATGACAATAATTCTGTGTTTGTTTTGGGTAAACACCAAGTGGTGAAATGATGTTGCCATATTTCCATGGATACCACAGTACATCCCTTCAGTCTTAAGACTATTATAATCAAATAATGTTTTGCACAGGACAATTACAAAACACATCAGTGTCACATTACGTCAATCATGTTTGTCATTTAGTGTAAAGTAAAGCAAAATAGCACCTTCCATCCAATGTACTGTCTCTGTATTGGGAGATAAGAGCAACTTGAAAGCCATCATCAACTACAACAGTACTGCTTGACCAGTGTATTCATGCCAGTTCTTTTCTTGCTAAAAATCCCCCAGGACAAACGCAAGCAACGTAGACCAGAGTCCAAGTTGAAGGTATACCCAGGGTTTAACTAACAGTGGCACCATTAGAGCATGTGTTGGTTCATTGCATTAAATACAGCCACTGTCTCCATCCATGGCATTTCACAAAACACAATAAAAAATCAGTATGACACATTGGCAATGTGCAATACCATCGTAAATATAGAGTGTCATGTTTGTGTTATACCCTTGCACCCCCTCGCTTTCACCTCACATTAATTAGCCCTATTGTTTGACACAATAGGACTTTGACATTGTGCATGGGGGAGGTGATTATTGAATGGGTTTAAATGGGTCAGAGAAATAGATATAAGTTTGATTGGTTTGATACTTGTTCAGGGCTGCAATTTATTGTCATTTGCATGGGGCATGTTAATGCTCATACCTATTTCTGGGCCTTAAGTACAGCGAAGGATATAATGTAGAAATATCGGTAGATTATAACTTGAAACAAGGAAGTGTTAAATTGACAAGATAAATTGATCAACAGGGATGAACAAATGGATACTGACATCAAACAAAGCGATACGAATAAATAGAGATTCGTAGAGACTGTTTAATCATATGACATAGTGATAGACAAAACTCAAAAAATCAGAGAATTGAGTCATACACAATATACAAAGACACAAAATATTCCTGCAGGTTTTTAAATACATACTTATCAATATAGACCTTTCGTAGAATGAAACATTGCACCTTGAATACTTTTATGGAAAGGAGACACTGAACTTGCTATGTTAGTGGGGTGTGACTAACACGTAAATCTGGATAAATGAACTGGAAAACACACACTGTACTGCTGTCTACGTTTCTGCAGATGGTTTTGTTTGTGCCCATATCCATTTGAATTCCAGGTTTAACCCATTGCAACTGTAGGAGATAAGTGTTGGTGATGTCGCGGGAAAATCTGTTTATACATTGTGTTTGTAGCAAACTCTTTTGGCAGTTGTACTTGTGCATAACCTTGTTTTTCAAAGTTTATTCTATGGTATATCTTCCTTGATATATACATATATGCTAGTGCTTAAGCGTGAAAGGATTGGTGATACAGTTCATAAACTTAGAAATATAGTATACGGGGTACTAGGCCTGATAAAGTACAGATACTGTATAAACCATTTGAACCCTGACTCACTGGTAACCTATGACCTCACGTGGAAAATGAAATCTGAACATGGTCAAGAGGTTAAATATCTAAAATTTTCATTCATGCATTTGCTTTTCCTGTGATTCATCAAGTGATGTATCAATTGGACTGCAGCATTTCATCTTGCTCTTTGGAGTAAAACATTTGCAGTGCACCATAGCAAGCACCTGTGTGTAGCCCCATGTCACTTGAGATAGTAGTTGTCATATGCGTTCACTCGTGTATGATTATGAGCACTGACCTTGCCACTGGCATTGATTCAGGAGTGTTACGCTGCAATTTATTCACATGCTGAATGCCATGGATGTAAATGGTTCTTTCACAGAAAGAAATATTGTCGTATTTAATTTCATTTGTCTTTTCTTGCACGGGCATTTTACACAAGAAAGCATTCACTGCTGCTTGCATGTTAAATATTTGGTGATGGAATATTTTGTGTTTACATAGTGTCTGTGCAGACACAGATCATAAATGCCAGAAATATTTTTGTTCTGTAGATATTGGATTCTATTATCCGGAAAAAACGTGTGGTAATATTTTTCTTTCTAGTTTGCAGTCACAGGCATGCAAAATCTTTTTTTGCTTTCAAATAATGCATGACTAACAGTTTGCTTTCTCTTTTTCCCTATTCATCGTTCTGTGTACATTTGTGCGTTTTGTGTTGCATGTCAATTTCACCTGTGCATTGAATATGATGGTGTTCATTACATCGGCACTCCTCATCACTGAATGCATTGCCTATCTATGATGTCAATTTGACGGTTCATGCTGCCTGCTGCCATATCGCTTCACCATTTAAGAACTACCTTCTGCAAATGCCAACGCCGAGTACACTACAGGTAGCAAATATTCCATTTTTTCATTTATTTTCCCCCCGTTCTTCTCTGTGATTGTACAACCATCCATATCACTGGAGATATTTAATAATGTGTGATTTTTGAAGTCATGGGATTGTCAATGATCATTATTTCAAACATTGTCAAGGCTATGATCTTTCAACTTCAACTACATGTATCACTCTATTAGAAGGCAACAACTAACAACATATTTTAATTAGAATGTCATGTATGTGCACACCATGTATTCATATCTGCATTGAATTCTTTTGAAAACAAGATTGCACTCTTTCATTGACGTGAACATAGTGTGAAAAAATATAACAACTACACATCAATTATGTTGTCGGAGAACTTTCTCATTCCATGTTTTATTGGACACTCTAGTGACCAGATTCCATTAGATTTCATATTGACAGAATTGCTGCACGGGAGTGTTTACTAGTTTATTCTGGTAGATTCATCACATTCTAACAGTGACAAAGATTTATTTTGTACAATACTGAGCGTATATGTATAAAAAGCTTTGTCTGATAAACATTACATTGTAATATTATTTGGCGCTCAAAAATACTGGTACTATATCATTCAGTGCTTAAACATCTAATGCTGCAGATTGCCATGAAAACTAATCAGACAATTTCTATCGTAAAAATTATGAGAAGAAAAGTGTTTTAACTGAAATTCTAGAATTCAGCTGATTATGTAAGAGTTGTCAGTTGACATTGAAAACTGATAGACTGTGGCAGACAAGCTGAGTGGTTCCTCTGATTGAGACTGTAGCTTTCAACAAGCTGTCATTTTACATCAAGCACATCTCAAACCTTGCGCATTATTTCTACACCACTGCTTTGTCGATTTTGTCCCTGAGTTATGCAACTGTTTAATAGAATTGCCATCTCTGTGTTTTAAACTGTAATAGAATTCCTACCTTGTGCCCAGTCATTCCTGAATAGACCATTCCTTTTAACAGCGTTGAGCTAATGTGTGTGAAATTTCACTGCGATTCTCAATGTATAACCATCCCTCCAGGGCTGGCAATATCTATTAAGTGTGTTATTGCCTTCAGTTACATGTACTGCATCGTAGCACTTCTCATACAAGACTTGATATAATTCTCAATTTTGTGGTCGTCCCAGTCTTATTGATTAATTCACCATGTTTGTCAGTGAAAATGGGAGATAACAGATAAAAATTTGTCTGTCTCTGCCACGTTTTTTCTCGAATCACATTATTTCAGTTTGAGGGTTTGATCTGTACATGGTAATAAGGGATTGAAAAATTGATAATTCAGAAACTTTAACTCCCCTCATGATCGTTTACGTCTTTAGTTACAAAATCCCAACTGTATGCACTCTAATTTTTGTCATGGAATTTGCCCAGCAATCTATTTAATAACTTTATTGGAAAAACATGATAATGCTTATCAATATCCTCAGAGAACCTATTGTAATTGTCTGTGTGCTAAACCTCATCATGTGTACATAAACCCATACACCATGTAACTGTCGCTTGACAGCCTTCAGAAATTAAGGGCATATGTTGAAATGTCCATCAAGAAAATTTACAGCAAAATTTTTAGCAATAGTGCTATTGAAAGCTCTATTAAAGAAATCGTTTACTGCCTTTTGATTGTGATTCAAAATTTACTGTCAAAATGATGGCATTGTCAAAGAATTGGTACACAGTGGTTTTAGCCGGTCTGTGTTAAATTGACCATTTACTGTTTTTGTGTATTGGTTGGGTACTTTTACATCAAAGATTTTCTCATCCATGAATTCGGATG
>LD347044.1:77545-89982 GCA_001465055.1 Ptychodera flava | reverse complement strand
GTGGTAAGGCACAATTCACATTCAGTGGACCACCGCAGCCTTTGAAAGATTTGAAGTATAGGCGTGTAGTGGCCCTCTATGACTACGTAGCACAGAGATCTGATGAACTGACCATTAAAAGGCACGATGTAATCACAGTATTACATCAAGACAGTGAAACCTGGTGGATGGGAGAGCTACCTAATGGACAACAGGGATACTTCCCGTCAAATTATGTAACACCCGAAGGTAGGACCTTTTTAGTACCTTTTTTGCACTTCAGCAAAATGACTGCTTGATTTCATAAATTTTAATGGAAAGGAATTCAAAATTAGTCAGGCCAGGGAGATAAAAGTAGATTTCTTCTCAGTCAAGAAAAAAGCAATTCCCCCAGAAATATGTGTTTTTTCTGGATATTGGTATCTCTAACCATTATTACATTGTATGTATTTTTGTACCAGAACATGATTTCTGCTGTATATTTATGATTCAGAAGACAAGTTTTGCATGGGTAGGAGTAAATGAACTGAGATAGGTTGTTTATGAAGGAGTGATTTTCTTGTAATATAAATCATGAAATGAGACACTTAACATGTAATCCACTGATTCAAACCTGTATAATAAACTGGATGTGTACATGCACTGTGATCAAAGTTATATGTATATGAGTCTGAATCAACCATCTTGTAAAACATATCCATCTATCTATCGATACTTGTCTGTCCATCCCCTGGAATTTCTTTCAATGTGTCACTGTGCTCAACCATTCTGGCTTGAATTTTGTCAACAGGGGAGATTGAAGACGACCGTGTTGATGGTGATGACATACAGGATGAAATTGAGCAAGTTATCAAGAAACCCCATGTAAGCATTGTTTCTCCATCTGAAAGTGATGACCTCCTAGACGGCACACCCAGGGCAAAGAAGAAAACCAAAGCCAAGACAAAGTCACAGGTAACCATAGACAGTGTATTATTCGTGATATGATTAACCCTTTGCGCGTCAAATTCAATGTTCGTTGCCTTCACAAAATATACCTCTGTCAATTTGTTTTCATTTCTTTGCCAAAATTTTGATTAAAAATTATAGCTCGTGAAATATGGTGTCCATTTGGTCCAAAATCGTCAAAAAGATTACAGAAAAATTCATAAAAAGTGGTAAAATGTTGCACTTAAATTTTAGTGGGAAAAATTACAGCACTCAAAGAGTTAATTACATGGTGTAAACTACTTGGAAGGTTGAAAAAATTGCCGAAAAGTGCTTTCCAGTGCTGTTCTCAGATGGTGAAACTAAATCATGCAAGCACACACTCACGTGTTTTTCAGTACATTTTGAAAAAGGATTATTGCTTTGAATAAACTCTACAAGTTTTAAGCTGCAGTCCTTTTTCAAAGGTTAATATACTGATTTCTATTGCCTTTGATTGATTACAGATGTCTGCTGTGATTACAAAGAGTGGAGACTTCAAAGTCCTGTCCGGACCAGATGAGACTGGCAGTGAAGTAGATATACCAACTGCACCGTATGTATTGCCTTCATTAGTATTAACATACTTTTCTATTTCCACCTCCCAATGTGACTTTTAGTTTGTCTAATTGTAAACGTACAAGAACCGGGTTTTGATTTGTGGATGAGGTTACACCGAGCAGTGGTCTATAGATTTCACTAGTTGCAGTATCATAAAGTACTCATATTGACACAGATAACATTGATATTGTTAAAAATGAAATACAGTATTGATAGAGATATGTTATGTTAGTTCATTCATAATATTTACAAGTGTCCGTTCAACATGTTAATACACCTTTTTCTCTACATACAATGGACATTGTACGGCACTCTTTTCCTTCCATCCCTAACTCTTCCATCTTGAAACTTTTAAAGCTATAATGTCATCATATATTTTGGCAATCTATATGTGGATAAGTTTGAAAGAAAAATTGCAAAATTTCATTTGCAATCCAAGAGAGCAATTGACACATTTCACTTATTTAGTCTGCTTGGTCACTTACTGTTGTGAGTAAATCAACTTTCCTCAGAAGACAGAACAAATACTAACATCTTTTCTTTGAAAAACTTACAAGGGCTGTGGTAGGCCTTACACATTTTTGACTGTCTTGACAAGGTGGGGATGTCATATGTCACTTATGGAGGCATCGTAACTTTAATATCTAATCAGCTCATCAACGGTTGAATACACACACCATGAAATGAAAAAATACTGAATTGAGAAATTTGTATCATTTTCTTTTACTACAGAGTTCGGAGGAAAAAGAAAAAGCAACAGGCTCTTTCTGATAAGGGAGAAGCAACCACAGACGGTGACACTCCCAGGAGACCAAAAGCTAAGCCGAAGAGACGGGGCTCAAGGGAAAGTCTCTTAGATGACGACGATGCTCCTCCAGTCAGCACAGATACTGAGAAGAAAGGAGGAAAAAGAAAGACCAAAACTAAACATGTAGAGAGAACAGTCTAGAAGTAGTGTTCTCGGGAAGTGGCATAGTTGAATGCAAATAGAGTTCCCACTGGACCAGCTAACATGGTTTTTTTTTCAATCACAAAAGGCTGAAGCATGCTTTAGACTTAAGACTTGAAAGCAGCTGAAAAATACATGTACAATGAAGTGCATGTAGTGATGATGTATTTTTTATGATGCCACAGGGTCATATCGAAGGTCAACAGCATCTCTTGTCAAATAGGTGATGGAAATGACCAAGTCATGCCTACTTCACTGTAATACTGATTGTAGATTACTGCTTTTAGAGGTCACACATCCGATGTCTTTACTCAAAGAGTTTCGAAATTCAGTGTAAGTTTGATCAAATATTACAAATATAAAAAAAATTTAGGAAAAAGCTCTTCCCAGATTAAATTCCTGACATCAACACCCCATTATCATTGATATTACAGTAGGGGTGCAGACAGAACAGCTAAACCTTTCACCACCATGGTTTAGCCCAAGCCCATTGTTATCACTGTTTTAGTGCGAACCTCTTTACATTGAATCGAGGGTGAACAGGTTAAAGAAACATGATCTCTGTCAGTGAAATGTAACAATGTAAACTGTTCAATAGCCAAAATAGAATTCATTTTAAAAAAGGGATTACAAGTCCAGGGAAACTCAATGAAATAATTGGCATCTGAAGGTTAAGGTGTAGACTCTCTTCAGGAGGTAGACTTCATATACATCTTTCCTGGTTCAGAAATCACATGGCATATGTATGATAGATATACCCTACTAAAATCCAAGTTGAATTTTAAAGAAATATCTCAAGACTCTTAAATCTGCTTAATAGCCTAAAACTAGTTTTCTCTCAGAGGCTTTTAATCCTGAATGCATGCAGTAATTACATGAGATTGCACAAAAATGCAAATCCTTGGTCATGTCACAAGTATTTGATAATGTTTTCCTGTAAGAATTGTATGATTACTTATGCTGATCGAAGTAAGTTTCTACACTGTATAGTTGGCTGGAGTATCCATTACCTTGAAATTAACCACTGTATTCATCCTGAGAAAAGTCTGGTTTCTATGGCGATATCTTCCATCACCTGTAACCTTGGTTTCCCAGACTGCATGTGCAGGCCTCACACTTTGCATCTCATCACGAGATGGAAGTATGGACCCTGATGACCAGTCTAATTAGACTTAACATGTCATCAACTGCAGATTTCACTGCAGTCTTAACAGTAGTACAGATTGAAGTAAGGAATAGATAATGTTAAAACAATGCAGAGTACAGACCCAAAAATTAAAGTGTAGAGGATTAATTATAACTTTGATAAGGTAAAAGAAAACATTACACAGAATATTCTGAGTGAACTTAACTGTTCAAATATAGGAAATACAAGAATTAATGTAGTGTGTCCAAGAGCACAGGAGTTTGCAGGGTAATGATGAGATTGATTTGAAATCAAAAGCAGGTGTTTTAATTTTTAATCAGTAATTAATGCCTTCTATTCGAATGATGGGTGCTACAGTTTCATGATCAAAGAGAAAATTGAGTGCATTTGTGATGTGTATAGTGTAAATTTCATGTGTATATTTATGTATATTGCTATGAAAAATTCCCTGTTTTGACTGAGTTTCAAAGACCTTATGATTTGTTTGTTGTCGAGTCCGAGTTGTAAGTACTAAATTGTCTTTATACCCAGAATGGATTTTAGGGGGTTATTAAAGAATAAAATTTTTTCTTTTGATAGTTTCGAGGACATTATGAATAAAAAGTATAATATTTGACATTATGGGGAAAAAATGCCTATATCTTTTCAACCTTTCTTGATTTTCACATTTTTTGATTGATGTAGCCACAAATATTTATGTGATCTCCAAACAAAAATCAGCACTAATCTGTTTTTCACAATTGCAAACTAACTCAAAGTCTACCCTTTCCTACATTATTGTAAGGGTTATGACCAAATGTAAGTCTTCATGAATCACAAATGAAGACTTGTGTGATACCAACATGTGTTCAACAAGTTTTATGTAATTTCAGTACTCAAAACAACGTCATTTATCACACACATACGCACCACACACACACACACCCAGACTTACACACTCAGTTTCCGATGTTCAGCTTTAAATATGTAAATACATCACGTCAAAAAAAAAATTATCAAGCAGGGAAATTGTGTATATTGTATGTAAACGTACCACATTAGATATGTTTTCTATGTGGGTCTCATTGTTCATCCCACTAATGTCGTGCTGTCCTAAGCTTTTCAAAATTTGATGTTTTCCTTGTGAAACGTAGATCTTGTTGAGTTTTTTACATGACAATTATATATAACTATTTTCTTTTGTATTTACCTAATAGTAACATTATTAATTTTGACTTTGCTGAAAGCTGTTTTTTCTTTGTAAGACTTTGCTTTTCAACAAATGTAGATATCTCCATCAACAAGTTTTCAGCTGTCTTAGGCTTAGTGTAAAGTTATTAACTTTATCATTTCCAAATGTCATTTCAACGCATGTCAGAGCTGCTATGGCTGCTCACTGCAACCCTATTATCATGTACAAATCTGTTTTCATTTATTACATGTAAAACATTTTTATATAGCAGTTAATTATTGTTGTATTTATGTAATTTTGTTTTGTTGATTTTTATGGACATGTTTATGTAGTTCAGTTATGTCACATTAAAGCTTTAAAGTTTAAACAGTATTACAGACACACAAACAATTTCATTTATAACTTTAGTTCAAAAACAAAATCAGGCTATTTTGTTAATTATGAAAATTTTGATTGTACTGGCTCCATATAAAGTGCTATTGTATGTGATCTGTTAAATTGGTTGGAATGTGGGTAAGCTTGGAATGTGGGTAAGCTTAGACACCAACAGGAGCCATAATAGCATGTTTATGTGAACAACCTTTGAATGATTTCATGTCTTCATTCAGCAAAGAAAGTCATTAAGATATTATCTACAACTTAGTACAAGATGCACTCACTCAAATTTAAAAGTGGTGTTGGTTTACGTTAAATCACATGATCACAAGATCGTGTCTCCCATTTTTCATAAGCAAGTCAAATCCTGAGGCAAAAAGTTGCTGTCACAAGTAGTTAGAAAGGCAGGAAAGGCAGCTCTGTATGGGGCATGTAGCCAACCTTTTCCATTTTTGAAATCACAAGTGTTCACATGTACTTATTTCTCAATTGCCAATCACAGATATACTAATGACTTGATTTCTTGCCAATGACTACAACTCCTGATTGGGTCATTCATGATTTGGATCACCACTGTACTACTTAACCTGTTGTGTACTTATATTACTTTATGCAAGAATTGCGCATGGTTTATTTTTATACAGAAACAATGGGATCCAAGTCTGCAGATGATGGGATCCAGGTCTGTAAATATTTCTAATGTAATAAACACAAACATGTTTAAAGACTACAAGTGACACCATGTGTTCTCGTTTTAGTTTTTATTTTCAAAACTTGTTCATTTATCCTTTTACACAGAGATGAATATGTATTGATACAATGTTTAAGTCAAACAGAGATCCACTATTCCTGAAAACAAAAATGATACGCCATTTTGAAACAAAAGTGTGAAATTACAGTGATGGTTTCCGTACAACGAAAGTGACATCAGACAGAGCCTTTGATAATTGAAGTGACATACAAAACGACAAATGGTCTCCATTTTACCTTCTGACAGTTTTTACATGAAATACAATAGGATATGATAATGATATTCTTGGCCTATTTCATTTCTAACCTGACTCGTGTCTCGCCTTCAGATATTTGAAAGTGAGACTGCAAACAAGGAAACAGACTACTCTCTCCCCAAATATCTACTTGTGAAGAGCGCCCCCATTACTACAAAGACATTCTTTTGTTTTTATCTTGCTGTCTATGTCATCATATCTTCAGACTCTGGTGGTATGGAAGGCAAATTATGGACACCATCTTTGTCAACTATCCTCACTTTGAATGCTGGCATATTGACGATGAACCTCTTTTGAATCTGTGAATATATAATGATTTGTTCAAAAAATAAAAAATGGGACAATGTTGATTTAAGTGCTGACATCAAAACTGTTTCTCGTCATCAAGTAATGGCTTGTTACCAAACGTTAAGGTATTATTTTAGAAAGGTCATGAGTTTTATTTCTGTAACTTTGAGGTGGTACTACGGGGGAAAGGAAGATGATTACAAAGCAAAGGACTTCATATTGATGACAAGTTGAAATCAGAACTTGGATGTTTAAACTCAGAGTTTAATGCTGCGACATGTGTCCTCTCTAGCAATCATCAGACAATTATGAAGAATACACATATACACACACACACATACACACATTTATATATATATATGTATAATGTACGTGTGTTTGTGAAAAATAAGAATTCTATTTCACTCACTTCATCTATACATTGACGGAGTAGCTGCACTGCATCATCTTTTGATAAATCTGGGGAAGATGAACAAACATGAACTTGTAAGCAACTGATTCTTAACAGTGTGAGAATTGGTGTAAATCCAGTTCTTGCATGACAATTTTTGTTCTACACGATATATATCGATACAATTCACTATAAATAAGAAAGGAATATATAGATAGCCTACAACTAATAGTGTGTTGTAAATCCTTCTTTTATCTTAAGATATGTACTCCTCTTCATTTCCATTAACCAATTGTGAAACAGTCTGGCTTGGTGTATATATATCTATGCCAGATACAAGCAATGATCGTGCTTTGACACATAACATGAAATGTTTCAGTCATATGAAAAACTTGTTTGTTGAACTTTTCATCTTCAGGAATTTGAGATTGTGAATGTTGAGTCATGGCTCACCTTTCTTGTAGTATCTGTCCATAACACTGAGTGTGAAGAAAGACCCATATCCATGCGCTGCATAGGGTACTTGACACGACGATGCAAGGTAGTCCATATAGTACAGAGCTGGACCAGTTTTGTCATCGTAACCAGCTAGTAGCATATTCACATAATACGGTGTCTGTAGACAAGAAATTCATCAATTTTATGGCTGACATTGTCAATTTGTATGACAAACTTTTGTCTATGATCTTCATGAATTGATATTTATATTTTTCTCGTTATCTTAAATCTTTCTTATCCAGTTTAATTTCTAATTTGACAGATAACCTGGCCAATCAGTATGTAGATTCACAGACTAAAAAGCGTCTCTGTGTGTTTGATCTTTGTGTGATGTTGTGCATTTTACTTTTGAATAGAGTGTTCATATGAATCACTTGTACGCATAAATGTTGTTAATTTATGATGTAGCATGGCTGCTTTTGGGAATAAGCAACTTACCCTACTGCGTAAGTAATGTGCCATATTTGATCTAGTAAAGTTTGCTGCTGCATGGGGTGACAATTCATAACCTAGAAATTTTTCAATTTGAGAGAAAGCACAATGTTAGCAGGGGGTACATAAAATCAAATGGACAGTGACAAAATGATTAATGACCCATTTGTGCTGCATCATTGAAATACTGACAATTCTGAGTGAGTGTGGGGTTTGTGAAACCATAACTAAACATATATAGCAACATTCAGTAAAGCTTTGCATCTGACATACTGTTAGTTTACTTTTCTTTGCTCATAAGATTTATGATACTGTCATTTTTTCATTAGCATAACGGTAACAATGAGTATGTTTTCTCAGACATTTGTACATACTTTAACATAATTCTGTGACAGTACTTTAGAAAAAGTCTTCACATATATTTTGTCTAACGATTTATTGCTTGTTTTCTTTGGAACCACACTGATAATAGCGAGTTACAATCATACGCCATAAGGCAAAACGATGTAGAACCTTACCGTTTCTCATTTTATAAAGCTGGATATTTTTCTGAATGTACTCAGCAAATTGAACAGTATCTCCAGATTCTCCAACACAGCACATAACAAGTTTATCGTTTAATTTGAACATCTTGTCTTGGTCTAGTTGGAGAAAAAGAAATACACACATCACGAATCTGTTCAAAGACAGCAAAAAGGACAGTAAACGATTGATACCAAGGACCATCACGAAAAAACACTACCTGTGAGTTCAGGTTTGACCGCGACTGTGTGTTGTTACCAGTTGCTTGGAAGTTGCAGCGGGTAACGGTTAACAGTGGCAGTGTTTTTACATTGAGATTTCACTTTACAAACATTTGAGACCGGCCGCAGTCCAACATGGAGAAACACTGAAATATAAAGGTACGTCGATTTCCCGTAGTTAATGCCATTCGTGCAACGATGCGCTAAACCAGCTTCTAAAACATCTACCAATAAAACAGAGCATAGACATGACACACGTGAAAATGCAAGTCACAGATACACACAACACATGCACATGATCGATGCATGGAGCAAGAACTTGGGGCTCCGCCAGCGAGAGTATGTTGCCATTTTCATACCTTTTTTAAAAACTAAGACACTACGAGCGGCTACAGTATCTGAAGCGACCAGAACAAAATCCGGGCCCTGTATACCAATTAAACACTCCATTTTGACAAATGCACAGAGTATATATGACACAGTGGAAATTCAGCTCATCAGCAGATGTCTGTGTGTCCTTCCGGTCAAAAAACACTCTCGAGAGCTCTCGCCAGTCACGAGAGAGCAACGCGAGATATTACACAATGGTGCCGTAAACATATGAAGCTAGAAACATATTTTTCGTGAAAAGAATGCATTTTTTTACAAAAGAAGAGTGAGACTATGCAACTGACATAAATTTTCACTCTTGTCATTATTTTATGTTGTTGATTTTCTATTTTTAGCACACTGATGACATCATTATCTCGTGACCCCATGACGTCATATCGAGGCTCTTTTATCTGAAACCTCTTTCGGAGAAAGACAGTTGTCATTTCGGACACAAGAACGTACATTTTCCAAACGGTACCACACCTTTTGTTTGAATATTCTCAAGGTAAGTATTTGCTGTTAACATCACCTGTACCCATTTTTTCCCATAGTAATATCCAACGTTGATATGCGACAGCGTTCTTTCTGTAAAACCGTTGTCCAAATCTCCATGTTATTGACCAACGTTTTGAAACCTAAACAATCAGCTGATATTATTATGTAGCTGTATGGCCTAGCCTTGGCACCTAGTTATGGCACCTTTGATCAATAGCAAGTTCATGTTGATGATGTGATTGAGCCTTTGTAGATCCAACAATCACAAAATCTGGAACAACTTTTGGTGCACCCGCCGCGGGAGGAACAATTTTGATGAAACCCTTCAAGTCAAGCCGCAGTCATAGTCACCAGAAACGTATCACTTACTGTACGTTCTTTTCCGAATTCAGTATGTATGTAAGTGGAAATTCATGTTGAAAGCGAAGAAAAACAGAAAGAATTTGGAAGCAGGATGTATAATTTCAGTGTACATAATAAGTAATAACTTTCACATTTTCAGTATTTGTATGAACCCTCATTTAGCTGTAGTCATACCGTGTAAATTTTAGTACATGACCATGTTGTGCCCTTACAACTCGTGACTACTCGGAATATTCTCGCTGATTTACCACCGATCGTGGCAAATGACGCACGTGATACCCAGTGACACTGAGTCATTCTTGTGCTCGGCGTCCTCAACAACTGATAGTTACCTGTATGAATTAAATAATTTTTTTATTGTTTCCAAAAAAGTCTTTGTCAGACTCTTGAGCGAAAGTGTTTGTCGGTACGCCCAGTATGTGTTCGAATGTCGTATCGAAATGAGGTAGCGCGATGTGTGCAATACAATACAGGAAACTTCCTTTAAATAATGACTGCAGCTTACTGTCAAAGTATCTTGATAGGACAATTCGATGCTAATGACATCAAATGCTTATTACCAGCAAATTTAATTCTATTCCAAACTTAGCATTTGCTTATTTTGTTTTCCTCTGCATGTTCAGTCCTTTAACATTTGAAAGGTACCCTGTATCCATTGAAGTGAGCTTTAGCCTCAATTTCAATGACAGGATCTTCCATTTATGTACTTCCATCACTACTATTTAACGATGGATTGAATCGTTCACTATTTAGCTGCCCAGATCCATTGCAGATCCAACACAGTGAGGCGTATTATTGAAGTATAAATATCGTTTTGTGTGTAGAATCATGTCTGTGTGATGTTGAACAGTAATATTGACATGAAATGATTAAGTACCACCACATAAAACTGAGCTAATTATTAAACACTTAACTGTCCCGGATATTCCCAATTCAGCTTTTTAAAGCATTACCTGTTTAATTCTATTGGCAAAGAGTCAATTGCTTACAACGTGTAAATTGTCTCAGAATTTCGTTTTTTAGAGTAATAATCCTGTTTTTCAAAAAAGGCCAACAAAAAGAATTAAAAATTGTTACGGCCCAATTTGAAGTGTTGTACTTGTCTTATGAAATTACATGGTCCATCATCAATTACATTGTTTATTACAAATAGTACATGTACTTTGTTACATTGTTAATTACATTGTTATTAATTGTTTTGTATCATATCATGTGATGAACATCTTTCAAGTGCAAGCTTTATTGTTCTAAATTAGATATGTAGTACTAGGAGTCCAGTTTCTTTCATCCTCTCGTAAATATAGTGTAGTTGAATTTTGTAAAAATTCTCATTTGAACCCGTGACATTTCACAAAATGTGGGAACTCAAGTTGAAGCAGCTACTGTACTGATAATATGCACCATTCTCCCAAGGAGTTTCTTAAAGCATAGCAATCAGTTTGCATAATGATATAATTAATTGTTCTGTCAATGAATTTCTATTGTTTTACCAAAATTAAAGAGTAGTAGACACTATATTCAAATTGCTCTGGGGAGAACACTGACTTGAATTGTTTTTGATAGTTTAAAAGTAAATTCAGACTGTTGATGAGCATTGAATAGATGACATACCAAATCAAATCAAACCTGCAGACAGTATTTTATCTGGAACTTAATGAAGAATTACACATATTTTAAGATAAATTCAGTCTTATGATTGTGTACTGTGTAGCCAAACATTTGAGGAACATTGTTAATAATGACAATTCTTTCCCTGTTGTTGATATTTATAGTTTGAGAACCAGGAAGTCAAAATGTCTCTGTATCCATCTTTAGAGGACATGAAAGTGGACCAAATGCAAAAGGTATGTCATATGCAAGATTAATTTGTATTTCATTCTAAAAACAGGTTGGTCAGATATATCAGGGAGATACTGGTGTGATAGGTACAGTGTGTCCATTCTGATAGAGACAGTGTACGTACATGTTGACCGGGCATCAAAGATACATGAAAAGAGAATCAAGCCATTCACAACTTTCAACACATCATGTTATAAAGGTGGATTTCACTTCCTTGTGTGTTATTATTATGTAAATTAGATCAGTGTGTGTTCCGAGTATAGATGGTACAGGTAGGAAAGTTTGAATGGTTGAATGTCTTGTGGAAATAAGGTTTACTTGTATTGCTTTGAAAGCACTCAAGATATCATTGACCTTGAAATAGAAGTACACAGGGTAATACACATATTTTTCCCAGGGAAACTTTGTAC
The DNA here is from genome assembly GCA_001465055.1 of Ptychodera flava. NCBI lineage: Eukaryota > Metazoa > Hemichordata > Enteropneusta > Ptychoderidae > Ptychodera > Ptychodera flava. Next base: position 77,996 of record LD347044.1, on the reverse strand, counting down.
ATCATGCAGTGACATAAATTGTCAGTGCAAATTTTTTTCCCATATTTGGGATCCTGACAGCCTTAGATGTGTTAGAAATTCATACCGTATTTGCTGCCGTTCCCTGTATTATGAATTGAAATATCTCTTTATTGTAATGAAATCAAGTTCATTAACATTATTTCTTTTTGAGGTATTCAAAATACAGTATAACTTCACTCAAGATTGAACTATGATAAATCCGTAATCAATCTACAACACTTGACTGTAGACCCTGTTGTCTCTCCAATATTTATATACGTTCATGTCTTCTTTCAGGCCCAGGTCCAACATCACCATGCAGCTCAAGCGGCTATTGCAGCAAGTCAGCCAGCACCAGGCTATCCAGCACAGCCTGGTGGGCCAGGCTATCCAACACAGCCTGGTGGACCAGGATATCCAACACAGCCACCAGCAGCAGCAGCACCTCAAT
>LD347044.1:17994-42574 GCA_001465055.1 Ptychodera flava | reverse complement strand
TAGCTGTCGATCAATGTTTTTCAGATCATTGTTACCTGCTCTACAATATTATTTTAAATACGCATCAAAATATATCTCATACAATTTAATTCAGATCTGTAAATCCGCCGATCTACATCTGTTCACAGACAAAAAGAAGAAACCCCCGATATTTGTATGTGATCTATTAGCTCCTTAAATGGTTAGCTTACTAAAGTTACAGCTATTGAGGATCAATGCAACGCCAGTTGATGGCATTGCTGACCCGTACTTATCATAAGTGTAATGAGGTCGCGTAGCCAGTCAGGGATGTCGCATGTATATATAAGTAATGACCGTCACACACACTGCAAAGGTCACATTCTGACCAATAGGGTGCACCGCCGTGTTCCATCTCTGAGGGCGGAACTGCAGTGCAATCTAATCCCCAAACATTACACTTTACAAATTCCTTAATTGTTAGAGTTTTTAACCTGTATTTGTGAACGCAGCCTTATCGCTTTTATCTCACTTCTCGAATTTATTATTTGGCTAACCATGTAACCATTCGGTAGTATTGATGTCTTTATCTGAAAGTAGTCGATACTAGATAACGAGATGAAATAACAAAAATAAAATCACTAAATAATGACATAACTACAAAATAGTGACCGAAGTATGGCATATTAAAACTCATGTAGCTGTAACTCTTGAAATTTGTTGACCTGAAAAAAGTTTTCTATTTCCTCTGGTTTGATTTAAATTCTACAAATTTAAAGGATATAGTCTTTTACTACTGAAAAAGTGGACAAGTAAATTTAAATTAACACGATTGGAACTAATTTGGGATAATTGGATTTTCATATTTTTCAAATTTCTCAAAAGCGGTAGGTGCCGTATAGCTGAAAGTTGCAATATTGCAAATTACTCATAAGAGCAAGTATGTCATGTAAAAAGAAAAGCAGATGAGATTACATTTGTAGATTAAATCGGCATTACCTCACCATCCAATTATCCCAAATTAGTTCCAATCGTGTTAATTTTAACCGTTGTTTTGATTTCCCGCCATTAAAAAAAACTGGTAATATTACAAAGAAAACAAAACATATGATGTCCCAGTGGAAAACTTTCAGCACTATGCATTATATTGTACTACTCTGTTATTTCTGTGAAGATTCCAATGTATATTTGCACGACGACGTAAAGTGTTTTTGCTTTACTTGCATGAGGGCGCCATTTAACGTATGGGCGCGGCAAACATTTATTATTCATCAGGCTCAAAATTGCACATGTTGTCCCAGTCGACAGTTTATTATACTTGTATAAACACCCCTCAAGAGTACATTCCCACCAACTTGTTTTAGTTTGGAAGTAAAATAATGCTAAAAGATGCAGCTATTGGACCTTTAATGACAGCAGTGTTAAATGACATCAATACTAAATAATGAGATAACGAATGAATAACCAGATAATAAATTAATAATAAGCTAATGACTACAAAATGATCAAATATGAGCAAAACAATTACAAAATAATGACATTAACGACCGGATATCCAAACGATGGCATAATTATGTTGACATAAAATCCGAATAAAGCCATCCATGCCGAATAACGAGATGGTAACGATTGAATAACCAAACAATGACTGAATTATGAGGTACGAAAGACCAAGCAACCAAATACTGGTAAAATATCATCAAATAACGACATAAAATGACCGATTAACCAAATAATGGAAATGATAATCATGACATAAGTTGAAGTAAAGTGATTTTCGTCACGTTGTTCAATTATAATAACGTTATACGATCGGAGTTCCAAACCTTGAGAACAGAGGAAAATAGATCCTGCACCTGGAGAAATCGAAACGGAACTTGATTTTGAAAAGTGAAAATCGAAGTCATTAAAAAACCGGGTGTTTATGTCTGAAACCTGTCTTGTGTGCAACATATCTTGACACTACTCCTTTGCATGTAAACACACATTATGCATTCTCAATCAGCGAAATCGTACTTTTAAATGCCTACGGGCGGGCGGTCATTTTATACCGTCCTAACCGTCACCTGATGTGACCTCCACACACTCGCTTTTGTAAAAAAGACGTGAGAAACATCATTTGCGCCGGCGCACCCGGCGAGAAATTTTTTCTCGGGGAAAAATATCAAATATGTAGATTACTTTGGTCAACGGCACAAAGGAAAGAAAAACTCACGAAAAATCGCCCGCATATGAGAGTAAAATGGCTCAAGCAAACAGCCTTGAATGAAATTTTGCTTGACTAATTTCTCTCCTGTGCACAGGCTTTTGTCACGGTGCGACTCGAAAGTGAAAATTTCCTTGACTGGCCCCCGACACTTGGCTTTTCGGGACAACAGTAACTGTCTGGCCGTGGGCCATCTCGTTCACCTCATGATCTACGCCACAGCCTGCAACTAACGTGTCAGTCAGCTGAATTTTATTCCTTCAGTTTATTCGAATTCCGTTTTGATATTCACATGCCTAAAGACTTGGAGCAAGACTAAAAATTGCCTAATATTTACTGATATTTAAAATCAAACTGGCTGCCATCCCTGTGTTACCTCTAAGGGGGAAAAACCCAAAAGTTTAGATATTTAGAAAAAGTTTAGCGGTGGAAAGTTTACTTTCTCCAAGAGTTTCTAAATGAGACCAAGTGCTTGATGAAAAAAGAATTGTAAAACTCTGAGAGTTCTGATAAGAGCTTATCTAAACCCCGAGGCGCGTGCACCTTAATGTTGTTATACGCGATTGATAATCGTCCAGGTTTTGCAATGGTCTACGATTTGATTTCTCAAAGAGTGAGACGTTGCTAGATATGTTGTGTTTTATCAAGGTTAATAGATGTAAAGAAAGGACTGTGATTAACTGTAACGTTTAATTCGTCCTAAAGGTCACTTATGTGAATTTTTGTATCAGCTGCGTTACTCTGTTGTGCTACAAAATTGTCGTTTGATGTTTGCCTTTGTTCCTCTAATAACGAAACTGGAATTTTGACGTTGTGATTTAGATGTGAATTTGATTGTTCGTACAGATTTTTTCAGTTTTTCCTTTTTTTGGTTTTACTTTTGGTGAGAAGTTCTCCCATGTTTTTATTCCCTTTGTATCAAAATACTGCTTTTACAGAATTATGAAGATACAAGACATGCATATGGATATCAAGTAGTGCCAAAATGGCCAATGCATATGGTATATCTCCTTCCCTGAAAACCGAAGTATATCAGTTCACACCCTAGTTTTGTGCAAGCGTTTGGTGTAAGTTTTCGGTTCGTAATGGAGCTGCCTTCCTTCCCTTTACTAACTCACCGTTGTTGCCTCCACGGCGACCACTTCTCTGATTCATTACAACTTTCGTAAGATCGCTGAATTGGAAAACACGGTGGAAAAACGAAGCAACTCGTATAAACAACACGGCCATAGTGCATTGTGAGTCGTAACAAATATGTACTATGATATTTTATTAAGAAATTATTATTATTATGAATATTGTAAATGAAATTATTCTGTCATTCTTGTATAGTTACAAAAGTAACCGACTGCACTGGAATTCTAAATGATTATCATTAGCTGTAGTAAAGACCCTCAGAAATGGGTCTATAATTATAGTCGTCGCATTGCACGGGCATGAATAGTCACAGTACTGCCTCGGCAGCGGCAGTCTCTAAACTGTTTCTTAACGAAAGGGCCGGCTGTGAGCACCACAGCAGTGCACATACCTTGAAGTGGTCGATGTTTCCTTCACTGCTGCTTCGAATCGATTTCCAAAATTTCTAAAACATTCAGGCAGGTGGATAAGTCAAGCTTCGAACCGGTCTCATTTAGAGAAACCGCAGCCAAGGCATTGTGACCATGCATATCAATTCAAGTTTCTGTAGGTGCAGCCAACGAACTGTGCACTTTTAAAAGGGGTCCTTATTATGATAAGATATATTGTGCAGGACAAGTAATGTGAACTGACTTATTTTACGTCTAGAGGGTAATTAATTAGCTGATCATAATTTGCCCTCCAACTGAAAATTTTTCGACTTACCCTCCCGCACTCAAACTTCATTTTTACCCACTCCCGACGTATTTTTGCCTGTTGTCCTCCCAATTGTGAATTTTTGAAGCTGTCATGCCCTGTGACGAAAAAACTTGTCGATTTACCCTGCCCTGGGAAAAATCCCTTAAAATGTTATCATTCCATGCAGATGTGAAGCTCCCCTGCCTTGTGATGAAAAGACCTTTCGATTTTCCCCGTATTTAATTTTATAAATAGGCTCAACTTCCCCCTACCCCCGTTTTACAAGTAACTTCCCCTCTCCTCGTTTTTCCCCAATCCCGGTCCCCAGGCCAATCAACCGATATCTCCCCTGCCCGGCAAAAAAAACTAGTATCTGCTCCTTGTCAGCCAAAAATATATCCCCTGCCCAAGCAAAATGAACATTTCCCCTGCCCTTAAAAACTGTTTCCGGAATAGCTTTTTCTATTTATAGCTCCGTTGGCTGCACCTGTTACTGTGCAACTCTACAACTGTAAAGTTTTGTCCCCATTTTTGAGGGCCTGTACTCACAGCTACATGAATTAATTTGGCATACATACTGATCATCATTCAGGATTCCAGTCAAGTTAAGTACTTTTGCAAGTTTACCATAGTAACAGAAATATGAAAATTTTATCAATATTCACAATCATTAATGACATAGGCTTAAACTTTACACTGTTGTGATGACTGATACTGTCTTATGGCCGTGTGCTTTAACGCACCCCATTGATCGATAGTGGAAATATGACTGCATTAAGATGTGAAACTCATAGCTTCATGTTTTTGCATAGAATATCAACAGCATTGAAGGTGTTTGCACGAAATGCTCGTACATGTGTTTCCCCAGAAATTCGCGCACGCGCAGACTTGTGACGACAAAGGTCCCGGCTATCAACACAGGCGCTCGTGAGTGGGGTTGTCCGCTACATCGTTCGATTTTCTGCTCGATCTATCGCTCCCGTGCTCAATATGCCCGCCACTGTAACCTAAATGTTGAAAGTATTTAGGTTACAGTGGTGGCAAATCGAGCACGGGATCGATAGATCAAGCAGAAAGTCGATTGATCCAGCAGACTACCCAGCCCCATGCGCCTGTGAATATAAACCTCGGCTGAGCTCAGCTTGCAGCAGGAAATAGCCATGGCTTCATACAGGCTCTACGCTCCACAATTTATCGGTCGGGTAAAACAGATCACGACCACAGCCAAGAGGGGTTGTCCGACAATCTCCGGTGGTTCTTGTCGTTCGCTCTCGTGTGACATTAGAATTGAAAAAGAAGGTGCGCACGTTGACGTAATCTTCAAAAACGGACCACCGTTTGATATTCCACATGAATATGACGCAACATGTAAGTAAGATATTATCGAGGCATATCTATCAAAACAAAGCGTTGTGGAGGGCTATCGACCGAGGAAAGGTCATGGCGGGGTATTCACTGTACAGTAAAATGGATGTGCGGTCAACGAACTGCCTTGGCTTTCCCATTCAACAGTGAATAGGTCCTACGGGAAGGGGTAGACTGTTGAGGATACCACGACCGCAGCAACGGTACAGTGATGACATTACTGACCTCTCGGCTCATATAATGAGCTCTTGTAACCAGTTCAGGATGTCACATATTCCATGACTAGTGGCACTCAAACACACTACCCAGGTTGACGTCATCTGTGCATCACCATGGTCCATTGGTGAAAGCGGAAATGCAGTGTACCCTAATCGCCAAACATTTTACTTAAAATTCCGAAATTGAGAGTTTTTACTTCACATTGTGTATTTTTCGCCGAACGTAGAAAGAAAGAGGGAAAAAACAACGCCAAGCAACGACACACTCAATCATACTTTAGAGATTATTTTGAGGGGATTAGGTATTTTATTAAGGGGTAAGCTTAGTCTGGGAAAGAGAAGTAAACAGGAGGATTTTGAAAGATAGTATCACATGAAGAGGGTTCTTGAAGATATAAGTACTATAAGGTCATGGTAACTTCCTTTTCTATGGTCAAATAACCACGCCAATGGCACTTTAGCTTATAGTGTATATATGGTTTGTCTGCATCCCATCGCCCGCTAACATTGGAAGGAGACACTTTGTCTCAAGACTTTGTATTGAAATCAAATGGCTATGACTACACATTTATCAAGCACTAATGGACTTCACACGCTAACTGTACCAGAAAGGATTTCTATTTGACATTAATAGCAATATCACACTACAGTCCAATCCATCCGATAGAGTAAACTGATACAGCTTCAATTGCTAAAAATCCAGCCTATATGAGTCTCTGACATAATTCAAACGGATTAGCACACCAAGTATTACATCATTTGACGAGTTGCGTTCCCGTCCGTGATCGAAAATACATACAAGCAGGAAGTGTATTGGTGAAGAATCCGTAACATTATTCGGCGAACCATTTTTTCACCCTGAAATCAACGGAAGTCGAAATATGGGCAAATTTCATTATTTCACCGGTTCACATGACCATTTACATTACAATTTGACCAAATTTCGATCTTAGATGTGCTATTTTAGCGCTGTATTTCTGAATTGAGAGTAACACGTTGTGGTATCTTTATCGGCCAACCTTATTTTTAATCAATAAATGCAAATAGAAATTACGAATTGAGTAAAAAGCTAAATTGTAGTTGGTTTGCCAGAATACGGATAACGACGTCATGACGAAACCCCTAGTTGTGCAATGTCGACGGCAAATCGAAATTAGAAATTTGTATCAAGTGATTCCAATTAAGGGAACTTTCATTTAAGTCGGTGGATAGCAGGGGGCTTAGTTTTACAACACTGTTTCGGGGGTCAGGCATTACAAAATACGGTTTTGGGGACGTATTTTAAATACCTAGTGTGGAACTAAGCTCATGGCAATCAGAACAAAATTGAACGAATCGTAAAGACTACCGTGTAGATAGGATATGAGTACATGAATATAACTGCAGCAGTTGTCTGTAAAACTGGTAGTTTACGAACATTCTGTAAATAGACCTACAGTTTTAAAAGGTATATACTCTTTAGCCTACGATTACTCATTTTATTCTGACAAGTTACTTTGAATGTCAAGTTCATGGAAGTCAACTCCATCAGGGAGTAGTAAACTTGACACTAAAAGTGACCCCTTAGAAGCCAATGATTAATTTTAGTCAAACTGTCATAACTAAAAACGTGCATAATCCGCGTAAAAGTAATCATTTTATTCTGCGGGGTCAACTGTAGTGTCAAGTTCACTGCCCCCGTAAAAGAAGTTGACATCCGTGAACTTGACGCTCAACGCTCAACTTGACGCTCGGAGACCAGTGTCAAAACTAGAGATATATATACCGATGTTGAGTTAACTGTTCTTGTTCGTTTTAAAACTGATGTCCTATTCATCGAATGTTCGTAAACTGCTACAGTTGTATTGATATAGACAACCGCAGCAGTTATTATCAAATGGTCATCCATGACAGTTGTATAAATACAGAGATTGTAAACTGTTAAGGTTGCACTCATATCCTACAGCGCTTACAGACAAGCCTTGCCACTTCAATGCCTGGTATGCATGTCTTTTTTTTAAACACACTAAACGTTTTCATATCATTAACAGGAAGGAACCTAATGGCTGGATTGTTTGTACAGGATAAACAACAGAAAACCGACACCGAAATAAATCTGACATGTAAGCCTTGAGACAGATTACTATCACTAGTCTGGGGTGCAATTCAATGTCTTTACGACCAGATGGCTCTTGACTCACACACATCCAAATTAAAGTCAGGCACACTATTACAAACAATACAGTCATTAGGTTCCTTCATACTCGGGAAAACCAACCACAGTTTAGCATTTTATCTAATTAGTAATTTCTATTTGCAATTATTGATTAAAGATAAGGTTGGCCGATAAATGTACCGCGCTGAACGCGAGCGTGTTATTCTTATTTCAGAAATACAGCGCTAAGAAACACATATGCAGTCCGTTTACATTTCATGCAATTGGATAATAATCTGCCATGCTATTGATCACATAAGCTTACTAATAGACATTAATGCTGTGGCCAATATGACGCCTTCCAAGTTGTCATTTTGCGTTTAAGGAAATGGACAAAATGCTATTCGATGATATACACACAAGCTGAAATGAATCTTACAAAGCCTGAAATGCCCAGTACTCGAGTGAACATTATTCCTCATATAGATATCATTATAAGAATACGTGAATGGTCCTTTAGTTCTTCTGTACGTACTTGTCATTTTATCATACATAATTATTATCGTAATAATTATGACTCAGCTTCGTTGGTGTGAACATTTTACATGACTCTAAAAACGTATTCGTACAAGCATTTCTAAGCGATATCCCGCAAACGGGTTCGTAACTCTTCTTTTTCAATACTTTGATTGCAATGGCTATTGTTTTTTTAATAATACCACCTTGACTTTAAGTTTGATTTTTTAACACCATCGTGTGCCCATAATGTTTTACGTAGTGTTGAATACCAACAACACCGCCATAACGTCGTATATAGAATGCTAGCCAGAAATATCGATGAAGCGTTTTGAAATAGCCTGCTTCAAATTTGTTTGTTTTGATAAATTATATGAGAAATTGTCTCGATGTAGTTATGACTAACTCACTTATATAACAACCTCCTGAAATACTGATTCTCTGTGCGAGCTTCAAAATGTATTAATTTCTGTTGTTCTCCTCTATGTATGCAGGGAAACCACGTCTATGGAGTGTACAGAAGATTTTCAATGCAGTCAGAGCAAAATTGATGGCTGATGGTATGTTTGCTGACCAATTTTTCGATCAGAAAAATGGATTTTACATATTGGGTTGCCAACATGAAATTACACCTGCGCTCTATGACGCCGTGGAAAAAAGCTACATAGCGCCAGTTGTTATGAGCACTTTTCTGACTGATATCGGAAGAACTTCGGAAGGGGCCAAACAGGAACTCCGTTGGATGAATAACAAAGAACTACTGAGCAGCTGCTATCTGAAAACTGTCTCTTTTAACCTCGAAACCAAGAAACGAAAACCGCACTCCGAGCAGTTCATCAAGAAATTCACACCTTACATCACAGGAACAGGTACAGCACTGATGAAAGCACATGAGAATCCAGGGAAGAGTTACAAATACACAGCAACAGTTTTACCGAGTGATATTGATGTTTACGGTCATGCAAATTACCTTTCATACTTAAGACACTGCTCCAACTGTGCATCAACAGCTTTCAAGGCCATAGATATGAAGAACTTCACTGGTGACTTTGAACTATACAAAGTTAAGAAGGTATCCACTTTGTATTTGGGGGAGGCAAAGCTACATGATAAACTGGATGTGGACATGTGGGAAGATGAGGAACGGAGAGACACACTGAATTTCATCGTCTCTAAGGCTGGAGTAAACATATTTAATTGCATCGTACAACTTTATGTATGACAGTAATGTACAGGGATGAACTGTGAATTCCCAATGGCGTTAAATGTTCGGTAGAGGGCTATCTGAATATTTCAATATTAGTTTAGTCTTGAGCGAAATATTTGTCTTATCTTTAGATGCCATACAAAGACCATACTGTGCTTTGTTACCTGAACAGTGAATTATAGTGTAGTAGAAACAGTGCTCCATAATAAGATGGCCATGCGTGTGAGTTTTGTAGATATAACTTGCAACTACGATAAAACAGACTGTTTGTTGTTGCCTTTAATATATGTACACAATTATTTCAACGTTTGTGTTAAAATGCTACTCTTAAATGTCTTCAATGGACTGAAGTGTGGCTTGATTGGTGTTTGTACAATTAAACCAAAAAAGGAGAAAGAAATAAAATAGACTGCTACATATATCTGCCTAGAGTAAAACATACGTCTTTCTTTCTAATTTCTAATTTCAGCAGAATTGACTTAAAATCATTGTTTCCGGTGGGCGTTTATGCATTAGCATAAATTTCTTGAACACAGGCCTACCTTGTACTTTTCACAAATTCATATTTGCAGAATTTGATGTGAAATGGCAATGCACCCGTGTTTCTACATAGCACGATTGGAACGAATTTTGGATAATTGGATAGTGAAGTAATGTCAGTTTAATCTGCAAATGTCAGTTTTCAAAAGGCATTTCTATCGGTCACGTGGTTTGGCGGCCATATTTTATTTGGGAATATCCTAATTTAATCTTCAAAAATCTTATTCTCCAGACCCAACACACGATTTAATTTGAAATTTCTTTTGTATCGTCCTTAGTGTGAGTCCACTGCTTTAGCGACCGGCCCATGATGCCTAATGGCCAGCTTGTGGGCCAACGCGATCACCCAATGATCTACACAGCAGCCAACCGTTAGGCACTGCTGAAGTTTATTACTTCAGTTTATTCTGTTTTATATGGCAATAAACCTGGAGCAAGTGTAGGCCAAAGTCTAAAAAGGAGTCTATGAGGAGAAGGTTTACAAGGGCTTCACTGATAACATCTTTAAGACACACTTCGCTAAACATATTCAGTCGTTCCGCAACAAACAGTTCAAGTATATATTGCAGTTGTCTATAAAGTTAAACTTTTGCCACATGTGAAATTTAAACCAACTTTTGGTTATTATACTGTCCTCAGTATACAGAGCAAGTTCCATCAATTTTGGTCGTCAATCAAGATATATATCCCCATTTAGGAAAGTTCGTTGAATTCGACATTAATCATTAGCTGAAGTAAAAATACGCTAAATGACGTTTAACATTGTCTCAACTTAGTATCTTCAATGTTCATCACAAGTATTGTCAAGTTTGATGGTGTCGATTCAAATACAATTCCTAATTAGGAAAGTTATTTCAATATGCAATTAGAATAAGTTTATCTTAAACTGCTAAAACAACTTCCATGATCGTTATATCTGTGTACCTCAAATATACATAGCAAGTTTCATAAAATTTGATCAAGTTAATCAAGATATATATCTCTAATTAGGAAAGTTCATTACATGTGCAAAATAGAAACGTTGTATCATGGTATGTTTAATGTACAAAGCAAGCTTCGTCAACTTTGGTCAAATCAATAAAGACATATCCCTAATCAGCAAAGTTCATTAATATGAAAATTAAGAATTGAATTAGCTAGATTAAAAATGCTTAATTACTTTCAATAATGTTGTATCATGGTATGTTTAATGTACATATCAAGTTTCGTGAACTTTGGTCTAATCAATCAAGGTATATATCCCTAATTAGAAACGTTCATTGAATATGCAAATTAGGAAATGGCTGAAGTAAAAATGCTTAATATCTATCATTAATGTTAAATCATAGGTCTTCAATGTACATGCCATGTTTCGTCAATTTTGATTAAGTCAATTCACATAAATATCCCTTATTAGGAAAGTTCATTAAATATGCAAATTCAGCAATAAACTCTCATAAAACCTTTTTATGTCTTTCTTTGATGGATAAATCATTGTGTGATCAACATTAGTAGCAAATCTCAACCAATTCTATGCATCCGTTTTCAATGTATGTCTGTTTTTTTCCAAAAACCATCAATTATGCAAATGAGCATAAAATATGCTAGACACACTCACCAAAAGACTGACCAGTTTTTCTCATGTATGAAAAAACCTGAGCTAAAAAGTATGAGAACAGCACTGGGACTATGAAAGTTTTTGGTCTCTCAAGAACAAGGACCAGGACTTTAATGTATATCATGGTCATTTATTGACAGAGAATCGAGTTACTCTAACATAAGCAAGCGATGTAATGTTTGCTTATCTGAAAAGCTGCAAATAATAAATGCTTATAAATGTACGCTGTTAAACAATCGCTCTGAGTTGGTTTCAGAATATCGTCACCAAAACCAATATTATTTATCGAATTTCAATACCACCTAAAACAAAGTGTAATGGTATGTACCAACGATATAAATGAGAGTGAAGATCTAAGAAAGATGTAGTTCTATCTGTCTGATTAGTGGTAGGATGCACGAAACTTAAGTAACGGATATTGCTACTTTGTACTTGACGTTATATATATATATATATATATATATATATATATATATATATATATATATATATATATATATTAATATTATTCATTCTCTCGAAACGTTTTACTGTTCGTTTTCTTTAAAACTTCTGCATATATTTCGAAATAAAATAGTAAAATTCAATGAATATAAAACGATGTCATTGTGTGTAGCATATTTGCATTAAAACTGACAGCTGTATCTTTGCAATGTATGCCCGTAGGTCATAGGGAAGGGGGGTGAGCTCCACACATCGAACTGTGTTAGTTGGGAAGGGAGAGTCTTCTGCAGCGTGCATTTCTGTTGAATTTGTTTTTATTGTGTTGCAGTATTATAGGGTCAAATACCCATTGTATATCCCATAATATTTCGAGAAACAAGAAACGAAATATTCATCAAAATGATCGCTTCACAGACACAAAAATAATTCAATGTGTGGAACAGCGCTTTCTCCTCGATATAATTGTGAAATCTACCGTCGTTACTGATCTCATGCAGTCTTACTTCCTTATTTCCACAAAAGCAACAGAAACACTTCAAAATTGTCATCAAATCTTATAATCAACTTAAATAATACGTTTACGCCACAAAATATTACGTTTGCAAAGCAAAACTTTCTTTGACAACTAACTTTTGAAATTTGTTTTTACAATACAAGCAATGAATTACAAGTGTTTTGAATTAGATATATCTCGAAATGCGTCACTTACTGTTTATAAATTATGATATCTATACGCGAGCATCTATTTTAGAAGCGGTAAATAAAACCGTAGGCCTGGAAAGACACTAAGTCAAGTCTGGGCTATGATTTGACCAAAATTTTACACGTACAGCTGGATAGAGCCATGGAAAATGTCAATGCCATCTTTGCTGATGACAATATTTAGAGTGTCTGACCGTTTCTGATCTTCCCAAATATCGATATCAAGCTCATCATGTAGATTTGCCGCTGCTAAATACAAGAATTGTACTTTCTTAACCTTGTAGTCTGTGAAACTGCCCGTGAAGTTCTTCATTGCATTGCGCTGGAATACGACAGTTGCACAGTCCGTGCAGTAACGCTGATATGCAAGATAAGATGGGTGATTTTGATAATCGATGTCACTCGGTAGAACTCTTGTTTTGTACTTGAAACTCTGTCGCTTTGCCTTGTGTGGTGTCATAAGAACGGTCGCTGGTCCTTGAACAAGGGGTAAATATTTCTGCAGAAACCAATCAGGATGTGCTTTAGGGCGATGTGTTTTCTCATCGACCGAAACAAATTTAAGACCAAACGTGCTAAGTAATTCATTACTTTCTAAAATTCGCAATTCGTGACTGCACCCCATTGATGATCTTCCAATTGCACTTATCCAGCATCTCATAACAACCGGTGTCTGGGGTTTGAATTTAGCTACGTCATAGAGTTTTGGGAACACCTCGTAACTTCCACCGAAAGAAAATACCAAGCTTTTTGTCTCTTCCTGCAATCTCTTGATTCCACCCAATCTGCCGTCAACCATCCACAAGTATGCGCGCACAGCTTGAAAAACCTTGAGATGGCTCCACAGATTTGGCTTCTCTGAAATGAAAGCAGGAAAAGCTTCCTTGTAATGGCAGTATTAATCCAAAAAACAGCAGAAGCGAAACTACTGTCTATGATTGAGCCAGGTGCCTCTGTCGCTGGTACATTGTTGGAAAGAAATTGTTCCTAAAATCATAGAAGTCAAATTGTAGGCTTTTGCAAACTTAAGAAATTAAAGTCTTGTACCGATTAAATCATTCAGTAAAAAGTGACATTGACGATACTTCTTCAGGCGGTACGACTATTTCTCTTGAAATTCCAGAAAGGTGTAACCTATATAAAGCATATCGCTTTTGGAAGCTAACATTGGAAGCTAACAATTTATTCATGATACTGATGTTTATCTGGGAGGAATTGTAAACACGTCAGACTATTTTATTACGGTGGAGATCCTACACAAAGTACGATGAGCATAGAAATCCAAAGAAGTTAAACATTTTCGTACACGCACAATAGTATTTCATGATAGTATTTCATGATTGATCAGACTAGCTTTTGGGTTCATGACAAACGCCGTCCGACTTTCATGATCTGCATGCAGAAACACTGTTTCAACGAAAACGGTTCTGTAAAAGTACGCAGTTGTCTCTTATACACTTGAACTTTCACACGGCTTCGCTTATTGTTAATAGAGCAATTTTCTGGTGAAAGTTTCCGCCTCAAACTTTTTAAGATACAAGATGGAGTGAAATTCGTCTGAACCTACAGTTACTATTCCATACTTGATGACCCATCATTATTCGCAGCTGCGGACTAGAGCTTTTTGCAATGACGCATTTGTGTCACAGGTCTCATGTGTATAATTTATCACTATAGTCCATCCTAGATCTCAACTAGGTCATATTATACAGATACATTCTCTCAGTGTCGCCATTCATGCGGAGTGTGGGTTGTCAAATGCACAGTTTGTTTACTAGCTTTCTTACAAAATCTCAGTTGACTTCATAAAACTTTCGAAAGAAAAGAGAGGGACATAGTAACTGTCAATGCAAGCATGAACCACTGCTAGTAGAAATTGGGATTGAGGATCACAGGGCTTCAACATCCTATTATGTATCCAGGGCGCCGGGCGTAGACAAGGACATGCGCAGATTTACACTGGTTCTGACCTTAACCCCAATGCAACGTCATTTGCCCTTCCTCGCAATCATGCAACATCACAGACATGCGAGAACACACTGTAAAAAGCTGTGAACGAGACAGCTGAACTTACTGGCGTCGTCGTACTCATGCAAGACATCAAACGGCAGTCCACTTTTAAAAATAACGCTAGCTTGGGCCCCTTCTCTCTCTATGATCGTCTCGACTGACAGTTGACGACTTGAAATTTCGAGAGGTTTCAGTAGCACCTTCTTGTAGCACGAAAGGGCAAAATTCGTGTACACTCGCAGGGCCGCCATTTCACCAGGTCTATCAATCACTGTCAATTAAGTATGTAGGCCAAACCAGCCACAGCACCAGCACTAGCACAGTGGCGTTTCTTAAAACGTCAAATGCCTTTCCATGAATCTCTGTCGCTTCCCGGGAGCAATCTTCAGAAAGAAATTTCTGCATTGTCACTATTTCCATTTTCCCTCCAATTTTCGGTACTACGCTGCTGCAAACAATGCTTTCCACCCTGCAGGCAACATCACAAAGTTTTGTGGTAGTTTCAAGTACTCCACAGTGGTGAAGAGTATGGCGTGGCCTATAATATCAATGCAGCAACACATTTGCATGGCAATGTTCATTTAAATGACCAGGGTACAGCTTTGTTAGTGAGGAATATTAAGGATATGCTCGCTCCAAACCTTGGTGTGAACTGAAACCTTTTCAGGAGAAGACAGTATTTTCAACATCCTGTTAGTACAGCAATACGGGGACGCAACACAAGGATTTCATATGTCTAGTAATCACCCCATTTTGCCACAATATGTTGATACACCTCAAAGCCATAGGTAAATGATACCAATCAATAGATATGAGTAACTTTACATTTCAGAAAAACAGCAATATACAAAGTTCAGTGTCAATATCCTACTGGAACATACAGGGTTACCAAGAGAGAAAGTTTCTAGACAGTGACTTTATAAATAATATTACTCAACATGACATTATTGGTATTGGAGAAACTTGGCTCACAGAGCAATTGAAACATACTTTTCACATTCCTGGATACTATGACTATTCTGTTGCCAGAAAAAAGAAAAAAAACCAGAGGGGTGGTCTTTCTCTTTTGGTAAAAAATACTATAAAGAAGGGTGTAAAAATGGTTCATTCAGATGCTGAAGATATGATGTGGTGCAAACTTTCAAAAGCATTTTTCAGATTACAACAGGATATATTTATTTGCTTTGTTTACAATGTACCAGAAAATTCCAAACATAAGTCCGAATCATTTTTCGAACGTTTAGAACAGTTGATCACAAAATATAGCTGTTCTGGATCTGTCATGATTTTAGGGGATTTTAACGCCAGATTAGGATTACTGCCAGATTTTATTGACAATGATTTCTCAAATCATATACCAGTTCCACCAGGACATTCTGTTGATACACATCTTAATCGCTGCAATATGGATAGGATTGAAAATAAGTATGGTAGAAACCTCACAGATTTATGTAAAACCAGCAATACAAGAATTATGAATGGCAGACTACCTGGAGATATTTGTGAAAAATTTACATGTTACCACTGGAATGGAAACAGTGTAGTAGATTATGGTCTTGCAACAACAGACATCATCGATAACTTTGAGTATTTTAAAATACACAATTTCACAATTTTCTCAGATCACTGTCAAATTTCTACTCTTCTCAAACTAACAAATTTCCAAGCAGTGTTAAAGATACTGTGAATTTATTGCAAATGCCCCAAAAATGGAAATGGGATAAGTTATCTGTTTTCAATTACACGGATAGATTAGCATCAGACGAGCTACGAAAAAGATTTTGCAGAATTTTTGAATACTAATATTGGTAATAACAAATCTGACATTAACTCAGCCACTAAACATTTTAATGACATCTTAGATAAAGCAACAAAAGCAGAGAAAGAAAAATTTAAAGAGAAAGAAATCAATCAAAATGGTTTGACAAAAGCTGTGATGCAGCTAAAAGGGACCTAATAGCAACAGCTAAACTATTAAATAAAGCTCCATATGACAGTCAGTTAAAAATTATCTATTACACAAAGAAAAAGAAGTTTAAAAAACTTGTTAAAAATAAGAAATTGCAATTCTGGCAAAACAACTTAGACAAACTAAACAGTCTACATGCTAACAATTCACATGATATGTGGAATTGATCAAGTACTTAAAAAATAATGATAAAGATAATAATACTGGAGATTGTGTCTCAGCAGCAACATGGATGGAATTTTACAAAAATTCTTGCTCAATTAAAAATGACAGGTATAATAATTTTCAACAGCAAATTATTGATGGTTTAACATCTGAAGAAACTAAGAATCAGGCTAATCAGCAGCTGGATAAGTCAATAACAACTAAAGAAGTGTTATCAGCAATTAGAAATTTAAAAAGTAAAAAAGCAGCAGGGATTGATGGGTTTTGTATGGAGTTGTTAAAACATGGTTCCTCCTTTCTCTGTAAACCCTTAGCTAAATTATTTAATGCAGTTCTAGATACATCCAACTTTCCAGACATCTGGAATACAAGCATTATGACACACTTATTTAAAAAAGGAGATAAATATGACCTGAAAAATTATAGAGGCATTTCTGTCAGAAGCTGTGTTGGAAAAGTTTTCTCTTACATTCTAAATGAAAGGCTAAATAGTTTTTTAGATGACAATCATATTATACATAATAATCAAGCTGGATTTCGCAAAAACCATCGCATAATAGATCACATATTTACCCTGAAGACAATAATACACAAATATATTAACAATAAGCAGAATATTTATGTTTGTTTTGGTGACTTTGCTAAGGCTTTCGACTCGGTATGGAGAGTTGGTCTTTTTCATAAACTTCTCAAAAATAACATTAATGGCAAATTATACAGACTTATAAAACACATGTACACCAACACAAAAATACACATCAAAAAAAATTCTCGCCCAGCCTGAAAGTTGAAAATGGAGTAAAACAGGGCTGTGTTCTAAGTCCTAGTCTGTTCAATTTATATGTCAATGACTTGAAAACAAATCTAGACAAAGTAAATACTCAACCACCAGTGTTGAATAATACCCCAGTTAACTCATTATTTTACGCTGATGACCTAGTCTTAATCTCTACTTCAAAAGAAGGTTTGCAGAGGGAGTTAAATATACTACAAACATTTTGCTCCAATTGGAAACTTGATGTTAATTTACAGAAAACCCAACTTGAAGCAATTAATTTTAGTAAATCTCCTTTGATAGATAAACACTTATTTAACTATGGTAGTACATGCATCAAATCTGTTAAGAGCTATACATACTTAGGACTGACAATGAAATCAAATGGTAGTTTTAGTGACACAATTACAAATTTGGCTGATAAAGCAGCAAAATCTTTGTATAGTTTAAAAAGGGTTTTATTGCACAACAAAAAGATAAAATTTTCCCTACATCTATTCAATGTTTTCATTAAACCTGTTTTACTGTATGGCTCAGAGATTTGGGGACAAGATTTCATGGATTACAAGAAGTGGGATATATCAGCAATTGAAAAAACTCACCTCAAATTTTGTAAGAACATTTTACAGTGTAATAGACAAGCCTGTAATGCCGCTGTTAGGGGTGAACTAGGACAATTCCCACTTCTACTTGAGATCAAACTTAATATTGTTAAATACTGGCTTCATATCGTACAACAGCCACATTGTAATCTTGCTAAAGAAGCTTTTCTGGAGCAAATGGTAAACAACACTAACAATAGATCCTGGTTTAACTGTTTAAGTGCTTTAATTAAAGACAATGGAATGGACTTTCTCCTTGATAAAGCTCCATCAAAGTTATAACTGGATTAATGAAAATAAATTTACCAAACAATTATGAAGTCTTTTGGAAAAATTTGATCACTGATGAAAATAGTAAACTAAGAATGTATGCCAAATTAAACGTTATTTTATATTAAAACCCTACTTAACACAGTTACAAGGTGAGAAAAGAAAATTACTCACCAACCTTCGCATGAGCAATCATGATCTAACAATTGAAAAAGGGAGACACACTTTTCCCAAAACCCCAATTACTGAAAGATACTGCAATCAGTGTAACACCAACAGTATTGAAGATGAAACACATTTTTTTTATAGTCTGTCAGAAATACAAAGTCCAAAGAAAGAACTTTTTCAGCAAAATCAATTCCCCAAACGACAATACTGAAATCAGCTTATTTCTCTACTGACAAAACAAGAGTTAACTTTTAATGAACAACTTGCAGATTATATTTTTACTTTGTATAAACAAAGAAATACCTAGTTATATTTATTATTAGCTACTATTATTATACTGTAATACTTTATCTTTATTGAAGAAAATTTGAACTTATTTTTGTATCACACTTTTATTGCCACAAATGTGATGTAAATCCTATATTTACAAGCAAGCAATAAAAATATTATTATTATCATCATGGCTGATAGCCGCAAGACAGAGGCCAAGCCTACCAAGGCTACAATTATTGAAGCTAGGCGTGGCCACGCTGTACCTTTCGTTTGTGTGGGAAAAGGTTCTCATCTGGTCAGTGCTTTGGTGGCATTAACATTGTACGTGTGTTTTTAGCAGATTGGAACATTTCTTTTAGAACTTCAAGAGCTTGTACTTCAACTTGGTAAGTTCAAGTTCGAATTTCAACTACCGACTCTCCATTTAGTATCTCCTGATAAAGGAGTAAGAAGGACTTTAACTTGGTATCAAAGTTCAAGTTTCAACCAATGAATCTCCATTTAGTACATGATACGGAGTCACAAGAAGTACATTAAAATTGCCAAAATTTACATCTATTATTTTACCATCTGTTTTATATAACCTACCTCAGTCATACAGTGAAATTGTCAGAATTTTCTGTGATCCAAACTGAAATGTTCGCCTGAGTTTTCATCGAGATGTATTTTATTCAAAGGGATTTTAGTTTTAGTATTGAAAAAAATGTTACCTGCACTTAAATTCTGACAATTTTAGAAGCCTTCGTCATGACATATTGTCGAATTGACGACATTGTCACCTGTTTTCATAATATTTTATTACATACCTCTTCACATTTAACGCGATATGACACTTTTTTACATGCAGGGCATTCTCATACAATTTTACCATTATCGGCAAGCATCAAACAAATTTTAACGAAAGTCAAAATAGCAGTGTGCACATGGATATTTTACATCTAGCGTACTTTGACGTCGACCGACCGGGTAACCATGGAAACCAGTCAGTACATCGTTCACAGGCCCGCTAACTCCCCAGATGTTCCTATTCAAATGAATGCACAAATTTGCACTCACATCGAGGCATGTAATAACGTGCTTCTTAGACTGTTTTAATTCCAACAAGACTCCCTATTATACGTGCTTACACAAACATTTTTGCGTATTAACAGTAGCACTCCAATCTGATTAAAATCAGATGCAGAATACGGCGACGTCTATACTTGCGCTGTATGCTCTTGCTGTCGCCTCTCAGCAAGAGCATACAGCGCAAGTACAGACGTCGCCATACTCTACATCTGATTTTAATCCGATTGAGTACCACTCTAGCAGTCTCCAAGATGGCGTTGTACTAACACAAACCATTCCATCACCAGAGCCGGTCGATTGACATCTCTCTTAACGACATAACGACGACATTGTTAAAGATTTAACACTTCTTTCATCTTTAACTTTGAATAATATTTTATTCATAATAAGGTATTTTCGTCTTAAAATCCACTTCAGCCAAATTTTACTTGTCATGTTAGTACTAATTATGGGCTTTACAAAAGATTCTATATCATGCATGTAGGATTTGCATATGACCTGATATCTTGTATACCGGATTTGCATGTGGGATTTCCAAAGCCATATTATAGTCCTACAAGATACAACAAGACTATTGATCTTTGTTATGGATCGATCACTCGTGCTTACAAGTCCATTGCTAAACCTCCCCTCGGCTCAGCGGATCATAACACTGTCTATCTCATACCAGTTTATAAGTCAAAACTACGGAGTGTGAAACCACAGAAAGGAACCATACGTGTGATTGGACAAATGACAGCATACAGTGTTTGCGGGATTGCTTTGATTGTACAGACTGGGATATGTTCTTAGACTGTGTAGTGACATTGACGAACTGACGGAGGTTATTTGTTGTTATATTTCTTTCTGTGAAGATTCTATTATACCAAAAAAATATCACAAAGTCTTTGCAAATAACAAGCCATGGGTAACCAAATCACTGAAATTCTCCTTGAACAAAAAGAAAATTGCGTTTCAAGAAGGTAACATGGCGGAATAAAAGAAGTGAGACGGGAAATCAGAAAAGCACTAAACATGCTTACAAAGAAAGAATGGAGCGGAATTTAAGTTCAGGGTCAACCGCTTCAGCACGGGATTCTATAAAAGCAATGGTTGGTTTGAAAAACAGAATAAGTGGAAATGGGGAGTTCAAATTGGACAACATCAAGTATAGTGACTGTGAACTCGCTGATTCTATGTTAGATTTGATGTCCATGATTTCCGAAATGAACACGCAATGATAGAATATTGATCGATAATGAGAGTGTTTTCAAAGCACTGAGAAGCAACAAAATTCGGCCCTCACTTCTCTTGCTATGAAATCGTTTGAAAAGTTAATCAAAGTCAAAATTCTGGAGAAAACCCAACTTTTGCTAGACCCTTTACAATTTGCATATAGGTCAGGACGGGGAGTTGAAGATGCCACCCTTACCCTGTTAAATTTTATTTACAAACATCTGGAGGGCAACAAAACACATGCACGCATCCTTTTCGTTGACTTTTCCTCGGCATTTAACACCATTCAACCACACCAGCTCACCGAGAAACTCATGTCACGTTTTAATTTGCAATTTAAATTGGTCGGGTGGATTTTAAATTTTTTAACAAATAGATCTCAGTGTGTGAGCGTCAACAGGTGTATGTCAAAAATGCGCTTTACTTCTACGGGTTCACCTAAAGGTTGTGTTCTATCTCCCCTGCTATACATATTGTACACTGACGACTGTAGAAGTCAACACGTGAATAGACATATTCTGAAGTTTGCCGACGACTCGGCTATTGTCAGTTTATTGAATAATTGTGAGACCGGCCACGGTCCCATAGTAGATGATTTAATCGAATGGTGTAATAGATCATTTCTACAATTGAATGTTGGTAAAACAAAAGACATGTGTATTGATTTCAGAAGGAGCAAATCTTCTCCGGAGCCAACAGTTACAGACGGCTCGGAAATTGAGATAGTCAGCAAATACAATTATCTTGGTTCTACAGTGGATGATAAGTTATGCTGGGATGAAACTGTCGATGCTATTTGTAGTGAAGATAAACAACGTGTGTTTTTCCTGAGGAAGTTGAACCAATTTAATGTAAATAAGTCTCTGATGACGTTATTTTATAAATCTTTTATTGAAATTATTTGCACTTTTTCAATGGTCTGCTGGTATGGCAATTTAAATGTTAAGAACAGAAACAGAATTAGTAAGATAGTTAAAGTCTGCAGCAAAATTATCGGAGAACAACAAGTGGGCCCAACTGACTTGTACGAGAAAGATGTTTTACGAAAAGGAAACTCCATCATACATTCCATGTTTCAGCACCCTGTACAAAACGAGTTTGACGTGCTACCATCCGGTTGCCGTTTCAGGGTACCGGCTTTAAAAACCAATAGAATCAAAAACTTTTTTATCAACAGAGCTATTGGTCAACTGAATAGATTGAACTAGTTTTTAGATATATTTCCTTTTAATTATCTCTCTGTGATTTTTACTTATTGGTGTGCTGTTTGGTATTTTAACCTTTTTTGTTTTGATTAGGTTGTCGCTTTTTTTGATTGATGTACTGTGTTTGTCACTGCTGTAATGTCGATTGCCCATGACCAGTCATGGGTTGATAAAGATTTATTGATTGATTGATTGATTGATTGATTATACTAAGAAAAGTTTTGGACTCGCAAGGTTAATAAGGTAAGTAACATGTAATTTTTACCGTTATATGCTAGAGAACTTATTCCATCCTATAATTATAACGTTTATCACCGATTACCATATATTTCCATATTTCATATCTGAAAATTGATTTTGTATATATATATATATATATATATATATATATATATATATATATATATATATATATATATATAAAAGTATACAGATGTCCTCGAGGGAAATTACAGTGCTCAATGCAAAATAGAATGGTCCGTCCCAATCATATATGTAAGAGTGTCGAGCTAGAAATCCTTTCACTCTATCTGAGGATTGCAAGATGCATGAAACTTAAGTAATAGATTTCATTACTTTGTACTTGAAGTAATCTGTTTATATATATATATATATATATATATATATATATATATATATATATATATATATATATATACATATACATATATATATATACACACACACACCTCTTGTGACACACTTTGAATAACGCTCAGATTTCAAATTGGTATGTTAGCCTTTCTTTTGTTTTCATTGTTCTTTAGCAGTGCTGTTTCCGATAAAAGGAAAAGCTTTGGCGCTTCTTTACTTCTATCGCAGTAACACGGGATTAAAGGGGACAGAGCATGTACACTATTTAATGTGTAACATTTTACTCTAATGAATGGTATACGCTGTAAGAATCTAGTAAGTTTTGTGACATGCGATTGAAACTTGTAAAATGCGTAAGATGTAAGCTCTTACGACTGAGCAACTCGTGACAGCCTTGAAGCGCCCAGATCCTGAGCACTGATGATATATTAGTATAAAATCTAAAGTGTCACGAACTCGGTTAACTTTTGTAATAGGTGTCTTTGATCAGTTCTGTAAATCTTTAAAAAATTACCTTTTAGTGATCATACATGACTACTCCACCGGCGGATATTCATCCAAGATTCGGGTACAGGTGTATCTAGACAGTTCAATCTACAAAGAACAAACGTAACTCTACAGTTTTCCGTAAAATCGGGGATTAAAAGTCTCCACTTCGGCCCAAAATAGTGGCACCAAAACTCCATTTTCTACCAAATGATAAGTCAAAATCGTGCAGTCGAAAGCCTACATTTCGTTGGCCCAAAAAGTCTCTGATTTAAGTATGGATTTTAAATCATAGGATAGGTCTCACAAACTAAAATAACTAGCTTTAAAAAAGACACTGCTGAAAACATAAAATATGGACATAAAGAAAAGTAAATAAATATGTATATGAAAGTATATAAATATATGTGCATCACCTTCCTATGGCAGTACCCCCCAGGGGCAAACGAAGCTAGCCTCTCTACTACGTCGCCCTTTTCTCAAGCGGAACACTACTGACCGTGATATGCTTTAAATAGCCCATGCTCGACATTTGGCCGATAGTTTGACTCGAGGTAGCCGAATGTTTTGTGGCGTGACCGTGGTTAAGATTGGGTAACTTAGGGAGCACACAATTATACTGGTAATGTCGGTCCCGACCTCGAGGTCAATCTGAAAACTATGTCACTGTGGCTCACAATACGGAAAACCTTTGCCAAAACGACCAATCGGAAATCTTTTGGTCATATCTGCAACGTCAGGGCGATATCTGGCAGTAACACTGTCATTGACAGAGGAGGTTGTCGCGTGACAGTTGAGTTCGACCATGGTATACCATACGATGCACTGCATGACTTCGATAGGAGAGGTAGGTCAACTTTGACAGAGTCCAAGTCAGCTATGTATACCACGATCCCGTGGAGGGACCGTGTGTATACGCAGCAGCGCTGTGTGGACGTAGTCAATGCGATGGCGCTCGGGTCGGAGTTATCGCCACTGTGGCGCCACAAGTTTTGCGGTGATGGCTTCTGACCCGAGCATCATCGATAAGTCATAGTCACAGCACCGCACAGCTGCGTTTTCACAGCTGAGTACGGTG
>LD347044.1:0-17076 GCA_001465055.1 Ptychodera flava | reverse complement strand
TAACAGTGACATGTTTTGCATTATGTTTTGTTCAGAGACTAAAATATGCATGTTTGTTGGCAGCCGAACATAAAAACTATTTGTTGAAGACTTTAATAAATACCACAATTGACAAGAACTTACAAAGAAAGTTACACTAACATTTGGACGATAATAATCATCCCAGAGCTACGTAGGTTACATAAGCCTTTGTTTAAGGTTGAGTTTGTATTAAGGAAAGATGTTCGAGGAAATTAGTAGAACCGAAAAAGTAATATCAACCTAATTGCATTGTGCATTATGCTGTACATGTCATGTCGGGCTTTACAGAGGAAATGACGAACGTGTAATAATTTTGTTAGGGTTATTACCGAAAGGTAGAATCAAGTCAAAAGATCACAGTGTACATGAGCATTGTTATTGCTTATTGCCCACTTTACAGGTATTAACAGATAAAAAGGCCGGCCAGTGACAAACATGAATGACTGATTACAAAGGTACTTAATCAAACAAAGAACCACGACCATGTGTTCATGTGGAAAACGGAAGCACAGTTGCGAGATCACGACTCGAGGCAAAAATTAGTTTTGCATGAATAAAATGGGAAAATATAGCTGAGAGCCAGCTAATAACCCGCTAACGTTGGGTAACAGCGGCTGAAAACGGCTATTAGCTTGAATAACTGAATGGCCAGGGATTTTGGTATCAAAGCAGAATAGCTGAATAGCCCCGAAGCAGATATGAAAGTTTCCGACATGAGGTCTCAATCATAATAGCAGAATAGCCGCTAATTGTCCGTAGAGTCATTACAGTAAACCCTCGTAGCTGAATTGATGCTAAATATGTCAAAGTCGGCCATTTTGGTTATTCAACTCACGGTCCTCCACCGTATAGCTGAATAGGTGCTAATCACCCGAGGCTGTAAACCCTCGTAGCTGATATCTGCTAAATATCTCAAAGTTGGCTCTTTTGGCAATCCAGCAATCCCTTACCTTTATGTCTTGTTGTCTATGGGGTGAGATTACTGGCCGTGGAAAAAGGCGTGTCCTAGACTGGTCCACTAGTCATTTGGCTTTTCTGGCATACTCAGTAGTTTATACTGGCTGATCATCGCGTCAACTAGTATAGAAACTTATTATTCGGAGACAGTCAACATTTAGACGGTAGAAAAATACGGATTTAAATGATTAAATACGTAAAGAAGGTTGCAAGATTTATGAAAACGTTAAGAAGGTTGCTTAGAATTGTTGTATCTTCACCAAGTCAGCAATGAACACGATCGGAACTAATTTGGGATAATTGATTCAAATTTCTCAAAAATGTTAGGTGCCCTATACTTGAATGTTGCAATATTACAAATTACTCATAAAAACAAGTGTGAAACTTAAAAAGAAAAGCAGATGAGCTTACATTTCCAGATTAAATCGACATTACTTCACCATCCAATCATCCCAAATTAGTTCCAATCGTGTTAATGACACATTTTGTCGTCGACGTCCAGTGCCATGCCACAGTCAGAGACACATACTACGTTCCTTAACGTGAACAATGCTCGTTTTCAGGCGGTGAATTTCTGTTGGATTTCTTAATACTTGATTCTGCTTTTTATATGTTATGTGCTACAATACTATAAGAACAGAACAACTTTTAACGTCATAAACACAAATGTAACCAGAATATCAAACTGGCCACCCCATAGCTTGGCTGTGAAATCGCCTCGGGCGGAGCATTATTCGAGCAATGAATGATTTTGTTCAAATCTATGTATGTCCGTCACCAGTATGTGACCAGCGACAGCTATTGCCGGTCAAACCTGCGCATTGTCATCGTTGCATTTCTTTCTGAGCTTGACTTTCTTCAACTGTACTTTAAGACCGTGGAGTCATTTCTAATAGCCGTGATTGATGGGGTAGATCCATCCGGTTATGATCTCAGCTTTAAACGTGAATCTCTAGTCTGTCCGTTGAAAAGACCAAATAACAAATTTCATATAATAACTTTGATGTCACTGGCCTCACAAGAAGTTCCCCAAGTACTATCAATATTATTTGTCTTACCCATTCTAAATTGATTCGAAAAATGCTTTTGCATGTCATGTTTCTGCTGTTCTTGTGTGAATAGTTTTATTAAATGTTGTCTTTTTTTATAATGTGTGTAAATTTCGTTTTTTTGCTAAGGTCACATATACTTGTGGAAGATATTCAAGGTGGTCCAAGGTGTCTCTTACCGGCACAAGTTTGTAAAGGCAGAAATTTCTGGAACTGAAGAACTGTTCAGAAATAGTCAGTTGTCGGACTTTCTTGGATCACAACAAGGAAACGTACGCCAAAATTTCTACAAAGCTGTAAAAATGGAAACCCCGGCTAGGTTACAGTTATGGTTGAGTCACCTAGGTACGTCATCAATCGGTCACCGGCTAGAGTTTACTGAGAAAACTTCTGGAGATGTCCTTGCAACCTTCGATGAACAGGCTGTTGTAGTGAACAAAAAGACAAGGAAAAAAGCTCCTCTCCCGCCAATATACAGACAAAAGTACGAAAGTTGCGTGGTCGGACCTCGACCCACCCTCATGAACAAGCTCAGAAAACCAGATGACACCTTTAAATATGAGGGTCTGGCTTTTCACAGTGACGTAGACTTCAATAACCATGCTAATTACACCCTGTATTGGCGGCAGTGTTCCGACTGCGCCTCTTCAGCAGTGCTGAACGGGTTTTTCAAACACTTGACCGATGACTTTTGCCTGTACCAAGTGGAAAGCCTGGGTTGTCTTTATCTATCCGAGTCACAGCCTGGAGATAGAGTCCTAGTGGAAGGATGGGAACACGAGGAAGACGCAGGCGTGATAAACTTTGTGATCAGCAGAATTCAAGATGGCGTCGATGTGTTCCATGCCACTGTCAAGTTTCATAAAGGGCAAGATTTTGCAAAATACTTGCCAGGAATTTGTTAAATGTGCTAGCCACGTAAGCGGAACGTCTATAGAGCATAACATGTAGCAGCATTTTGTGATGAAAATTAGGGCACGTCATTACAAACAAGTTTATCACATGCATCCACTCGTCATTACAAACAAGTTTATCACATGCATCCACTCGTCATTACAAACAAGTTTATTACATGCATCCACTCGTCATTACAAACAAGTTTATTACATGCATAAGCCAACAACTAACCCGTGTGTTACAAACTCTTAATTGAAAACATGGTGCGTAGTTAGAAAGGATATCTTTTTGAGACTGTAAGGTGTTAAAGTTCTCATATACAACCATGAAATCTCCATATTTTTATTATTCAAGTTTCTTACGTTCATGTATATTCGAAGATATATTTAGTAATTGCAACAACACCATCATAAGTGCTAGAATAATTAATGGTTGGTTCAGGTTGGTTAAGATCGAGGTTGAGAGGTTGAGAGGTTGAGAGAGAGAGAGAGAGAGAGAGAGAGAGAGAGAGAGAGAGAGACTGTGTTTGTGTTTTAATTTCTTTTTTCAAAATAGACAATACAGTAGCTGGAAACGTACAAATGTGTCGTTTCTCATTATCATCTTCGATTTGCGACGAAGCAGACGCAAACTCGGACACAATTAGGAGGCCATGTTTAATATACACGGCTTTCCCCGGTAGTGAGTAGCAGACAACCAGCATCAGGGAAATACATGTAGCAACTGATATCGATGACGACGAATGTTGAAATAAACGTTTGTTGCACACAATGCTTCCTGGGTTTATGGCGAATAGTTCTAGAAGATTTGGTAGAATATGAGCTTGGGACAAGGTGTTAATGAGCACCACAAGATGGCGCCACGTAGAGGGAATGGATGATTTGTTGCTCGATGCAAGTTAGCTTTTGTAAAGATGACGATTAGCAGATTTACACGGAACGATTATGTATCTGTGAACAGAAGAGAATGACACAGAGTGACTCAGAAATGTTTTTGATCATTATATTTGGTAAAAGGGCCCGTTACGTTTTTTGGACATTGGTTTGTAAGAGAGGCTAGGTTTCCCTTTGAAATTATAGTTAGGTGGATGTGTTTTCTATTATCTTGTGCGAACAAATTGCAAAAAACCCCCAAAAAACAGAGGGAATAAAAATGGGTGCTGAACATCTTGCCGAAGTGATGAATTACTGGAACACCAAAATATCAAAATTGTAGTAAGGTGCTCGATCGATGTAACACTTTATGTGCACCTGCAACAAGCCAAAATGACCACTCATTGACACGATCAAAACGATTGAGAACTTCAAAATATGAGATTCTCCCAAAGTAAATTACACTAACACGGTTGGAACTAATTTGGGATAATTGGATTTTCATATTTTTCAAATTTCTCGAAAATGTTAGGTGCCCTATAGCTGCTCATAAAAAGAAGTGTGTAACTTAAAAAGAAAAGCAGATGAGCTTACATTTGGAGATCAAATAGACATTGCTTCACCATCCAATTATCCCAAATTAGTTCCAATCGTGTTCACTAAAATAGAGCCATTTCCTTATCCTTATGTGCTATTTTAAAAGGCTGTACCCCTACCAATCAACGGTAAATAACCACCAAATGATCAATCGAGTAGTAAATGTGACTTATAAATGACATGGTAGTCACGTTCATACTTTTTCGCTGATGTGAGGTCGGCTTGATTTCAGAATATTTCTCTGGAGTGATCGATACACTCACAAGTTACAGGCTTGGCTCTTCAAACAAATACCACTTTAATCATTAAGTAGAGTTTGGAAAACCGACTGTAGTGGCCAAACAATGGCCAGTTAAAAAGAAAGAGTGACAGAGTAACTTGCTGAGCGCGATAAGTCACCAGCTTTGAATCACTCGACAACTCATCCATCTACCTCCTTTTTCTAAGTTTTTGTATCGATGAAAATAAATTTTAGTGATCCGCAAAGTCTTTGCAGAGGTAATCGCAAAGGTTACCGTATAGCAAAACCAGCCACGAGAAGTTCACATTTGCTATGTCTCTATATCAAATCTTCTGGTGAAAAGTTTTTGTGAGTGAAAGTTATATGGTACTTCATTTTACAGTCATTCAGACGAGGTCGGGAACCAAATTTCTTGATTATCTTAGAATCTAGAAGGTGGATCTCTACTGTATCAAGAAGGCCCCATTCGCATTTGGTAACTGACAGACTTACTAACTCACTCACTCACTCAGTTACTCAGTCAGTCAGTCAGTCACTCACTCACTTGCCCACCGACCAACCGACCGAACCAACCGACCGACTAACTAACTCACTCACTCAATACTAATTAATTAATAACAACTCGCAAGGTAAAATGTCACAATAGCTGTAATAGATAATAGCTCGAGGCAGCTGAATGTTTTAGTTTAGGTAATTTAGGGAGTGTAGCATGACTGGTATTGTCAGTAAAATGTTGATGTTTCTAAGTATTCGTTTTCGAATTCGTTTTATATGAGACAGTATGTCGCCTTGTTATCCAATTGTTACTGTTTATGAGGAAAGTTTAATTTGCATTTCAGAGTTGATTCAAAACTATTATTTAACATTCTGATGCTATTGTTAAATTATTACGTACTTCTTAACACAACAAACTTCCATTGCAAGACATATTTGTCAATTCAGAAGGTCAGTTTAATCACAATTAAGAGCAGAAGATTCTGTATGTTTTGTCATTATATAGCTCTTTTACACAATTTTCATTGGTATTTGATTCTGAGTAAGTAATTGCCCATTCACTCTTGTTCCGTTGTTTTTGTGCCAGCATTCAAGGTAACTTTAGAACAAGTGATGTGCAAACCATAGGTCTACTGTGATTTTTCACAAAAAAAGATAAACAAAAACCCAATTAACTTAATACCACATGGCTGTGCACGTTTTGAAATTGCAAGTCAAGTTACATTCTGGAAAAAAGACGTACTCTGTGGAGAAAACTAACTCAGTTTCATTGACTTTGTGAAAGGTGAATTAAAGACAATTTTAATAGCTCAGTGTTTAACTAATGTTGCTATAAATAATTTCAGATAAAATTGAATATTAAAGAATCATGAATAAAGAAGTTTTCACTAATAAGCATTTGCATTCATTTGAATGAGGAAATCCCTAGGAACCAATCAGATTGAAAGCTACTGACTGGTCCCTCCCCACTCAATCAATTAAACTTCTTGAGAATTGAGAGAATAGGACCATTGCGTATCAAGGCGATTCATACACATATTGATTAAAAAGTCCAATAATTGCCCTACAAGACAAACTTGTGATGCGCTATTTCCGTCAGTATGCATGTTAGAATATTTCATCTATTTTTAAGTTACCTGTTTCTTTGTTGAATTATCGTTTACTTGTTTGCTTGTTTACGTACAGTTTTGTGAATTCTTGGGCTCTGTGGTATGATCAAACATTTTGCAGAAAATATTGAGTCTTGATAGTAGTCTTGATTCAAATATGAACACTTTTGACATCCCCATGAAGAGAAATATTGTTTTAGCTTTTTTGCCTTGTACTTGAACTTTCCGAAAAAACACCTGTACCAATGTCACGGTTAAGCTTAGTCTTATGAAGGTAGAATGTGCCCCGGGGACATGTACTGATAGGCGGACTCTCAAATTTCTACAATTCTTTTCTGATCTACCACTTGTGGGGGTTCATTTTATAGCTCTTGGAGCAAAAAAAACTTTCACCGTCTTAGTTTTTCAACAATCCAAAATTTTATTCCCCTCATAGAGTTAACACAGGAAAGGCGGCCATTTTGAATTTCAAATATCGCAAAATGTTGGGTAATTTGTTTCGCTAGTTTCAAACATTGCAGGGTGACCCCCGGTTTTTATTGTTGATTTAGTAAGAGACTGGTTTAAGTTTCATTCAGGAAAGTTTTAGCAAAAGTTTAAGTCTTTCACTTCGAGGCGCATTCTACCTAAGCCAAATGCTTCAAATACTGCAACATAAGCTTAGTTCCAAAGACATCTCCAAAAGACAAAGTGTACGTACAACCGAAAGCAAAAGTCAAATTCTTTAAAACTTACATATGCAAATTGTTTACTAATTTACAAAAGTTGGTAGGTTATATTACGAACTATATTATAACACAAATCAAACTTCTATAAATATCGTATATTGCATATTTATGGTCGAAGCCTGAGCTAGAAATATCTGCCAGTGACTCAAATACGAATACGGATACGAAAACGAATACGAATACGAGAATAACTTCAGCATCATACTGTAAGAAATATGCCTCCCTGGCTCACAGCACGGAAAACCTTGGCAAGAACGACTACTCGGACAGGTTTAGTACATATCTGCAATGCCAGGGCGATAACAGGCAGCAACACTGTCATTGACAGATACGGCTGTCGCGTGACAGTTGAGTTCGAACATGGTATTCCGTACGATGGGGCGCACGACTTCGATAGGCGAGGTAGGCTAAACTTAGCTAGCAGACTACCAAGCGAACGAGCGCCTGTGCTTTAGGCTAAGATTGGACACTGGCTGTGGTATAAACCCTGTTTCCCATACCCCTTCTGTAAACTCGTCGATTGGCTTGCACTTGAATAAACAGTAATTACTGACTGGTCGATGGTCATCGCATTCGCTCCATGATCAATGGTAATACAGTCTTCCAATTTGATATTTATATGCCCAGACTAATAGTGGGCAAGTCTGAACGGGCCCCTTGGCATGCTCAGTAGGCCACATAGAAGCTGAATGCAGAGTCCGACTGCATTTCAATAGCAGGCAAACTTTGAAAGTCAGGGTTAAATGATCGAGTAAATGGCGGCAATTGCAAGAGCTGTATAAATAATTGGCGGACCGTTTGATTTCGGGGAGGGGAGCTGGAGGAAATGGATATGCAACATTTTCCTCACCCATCCTTGCAGCTATTTCTTCTTTCAAAAGGTTAAGTTGAAACAATATTACTTTTGTCCAGTAGGCCTAGAGTCATACATTTTTTTTAGCAAAAAACAACTTTGGTATCGCGCGTGTAGAGTCGCAAAATTTGAAATTGACCAGGACTTGAGTGGAGGATGGGGTGCATCATGTGGGCCTTCCCAAAACAACGGGACCGTGCCAAATGAGATCGTAACACTTCTTGATTATTTAATATACGAAAACCATGAAAAAAGTCAGCGCTATCTATCTGCAATTTCGCATTTTTGCTTTATTGTTGATCGGAAATGAAAAATAGAAACAGCTTATGTATTTCTGTTGAAATTCATTGTGCTGATTCCTACAGATGTTCACAATCAGCTACCTTCAACTCGTAAGTTGTGACAAAATTAGTTGTGCTGACTTTCAAAAACAAATTTCAGCAGTAAATGTTTTTCTGATTGCTTGCATTCTGAACTTCGGTCCTGAGATACCAAGCCTTTCAAGAAATTTACTGTTTTATAAAACGTTTACAGAAAATTGTTAAAGAGAAGTTGTCAAAGAGACAAAGTCACCTTTATTTTACGCTTTTTAGAAGTACGAGTATCGGCAGCTTCTTTAGGTTTAAGAAAATTTGTAAAGTTGCTTTGAGTTCCACAAAGTTTTACGTAGTGTTTATTATTTATTCCCAAACATTTGTAGACTGTTTTTGGTTCAGCAAATGTCTGCTTTCTTATAAAGTTCTACTCTATGATTATTGGTTAGAGTTTATGCATGGTTCTTTCATTGCTCTGAACATTTTCCCCTGCGCTTTACAAAGCACAATGTTAACTTCATTGAGAGGCGTTTCTCTAATGCAATGATGCACGCCATTCATTTTTAAACTGTCCAGGATGTTGAAATGCTGACAAGTTTTATATTTTAAATTTCAATTTCTGTATAAAAAACCAAGTCAATGTCAACATGTATGACAGAAGACTGGAGTTAATGCACATACAAACAATGGATATCACAAAACAGAATTGTTTACAGAGATTTGAATTGCATCTGAAATGTTTTCTTCATTTCATCTCATCAATAACATACATATACTTGTATGTCATTGGCATTACCAGTACTTTGTTTTGGAATAAAACATGGTTCAATGGAAAATGTATACGTATTAAACTGACTGCATGAAATTTGACAAATGTTGAGTATGCATTTTCTGACCTTTAGCTGTAATGCATTTGAAAACAACTTGCAAATAAACAGAATATTAGTACACATCCCTACAGACTCAGGTGTCAGCTTCAATATTTTCTATTAACCCATTAATGCCATATATCCTATGAAGAAGATTAATTGATAATCTATGAAAGCTGGGCCGTAATCAACCGCCATAGGCGACAGTTCAAGAAACCATTGAAGATCCAGTCTACTTAGGGTACAACATATTTAAAGCCTTCCATGACGCAATTTCTTTGCCAACCAGGCACACAATTTTTTCCATAAATAGCCAGCACTTGTTTTTTCAATAAACCTCCAACCTTCCCCGAAATCAAATGGTTCACTCTTAAGAATGTTGTTTTGAGACCATGGCATTTGGCTTGTCCTTCGCAAAATCAGCATCGTTACTTGTCTTCAACGTCACAGCCCTACAATAAGTCATACAGTACTAGCAATCTAATCACCTTAGCTATTCTACGCTGATTAGAAAAAATGATTTTGCTGGCTATGTCCATCTTGTTCTTCTATGACTAGGTTCTTGCATGTCAATTTTTTAATGTGTTTATATTACGATGTTTTTCTTTTACCAAGGTCATATATACTTATGGAAGATATTCAGAGTAGTTCAAGGTGTTTCTCACCGGCACCAGTTTGTAAAAGGAGACATTTCTGGAGTTGGAGAATTGTTCATAAATAGTCATTTGTCCAACTTCATCGGATCACAACAAGGAAACATACGCCAAAATTTCTACAGAGCTGTAAAAATGGAAACTCCGACTAGGTTACAGATATGGTTGAGTCACCTGGGCACGTCAACTATCGGTCACCGGCTTGAGGTTACAGAGAAAACTTCTGGAGATGTCCTCGCAACCTTAGATGAACAGGCTGTAGTAGTGAACAAAAAGACAAGAAAAACAGCTCCTCTCCCGCCAACATACAGAGAAAAGTACGAAAGTTTTGTCGTCGGACCTCGACCCACCGTCATGACTAAACATAAAAGACCAGGCGACACCTTCAAATATGAGGGTCTCGTACTACACAGTGATATAGACTTCAATAACCATGCTACTTACGCCCTCTATTGGCGGCTGTGTTCCGACTGTGCCTCATCTGCAGTGCTGAACGGGTTTTTCAAACACTTGACCGATGACTTTTGCCTATACCAAGTGGAAAGCCTGGGTTGTCTTTATCTATCCGAGTCACAGCCTGGAGATAGACTCCTAGTGGAAGGATGGGAACATGAGGAAGACGCAGGCGTGATAAACTTTGTGATCAGCAGAATTCAAGATGGCGTCGATGTGTTCCACTCCACGGTCAAATTTTACAAAGGGCAAGATTTTACAAAATACTTGCCAGGAAGTTGTTAAATATATTAGCAACGTACGCGTAACTTACCTTTCAGCGTAACATGTAGCAGCATTTTGTGATACAGTAACAAAGGGCACGCTCAGTCCTCCCGTCATTAAAAACAAGTTACTTACATGCATGAGTCAATAATTAACCCGTGTGTTACAAACTCTTAATTGAAAATATGGTGCATAATTAGAATGGATTTCTGTAAGGTTTTAAAAAAATAACATATCGATTGAAGTTACATATTAAGAAAAAGATTTCTTTTACTTCCAAATCAAAATATTTGCAGCTGCATAAGACAATTAGTTCATTGTCAAATTAACTGAAGTCGTACATGCCCTATGGTGCCAAAGATGGCACATCGCTTTGAGCTATTATAAATAGATCAGATGTGATTTGAGTTGGTTGTAACTTTCTTGGTGCAAGCACGCAATCTCAAGATTTGAATGATGTAATTTTCTCGTGCAAATAAATGTACATTCAGAAATATATGAAGTAATTTTAGCAACAACATCACAAGACCTAGAATGGTTAATTGTCGATTGAGGTTGAGAGGTTGAGGTTGAGAGGTTGAGAGAGAGAGAGAGAGAGAGGTTGAGAGAGGTTGAGAGAGAGAGAGAGAGAGAGAGAGAGAGAGAGAGTATGTTTTCAAAATAATAGTAGACTCTGCAGTAGCAGACAACTTGCAACAGGGAAACACATGTACCGACACAGATCGATGACGACGTATGTTGAAATAAACGTTTATTGCACATAATATTTTCGCTTAAATTAAAGCAAATGTTCTAGAAGATTCGGTACAATACGAGCTTGGGACAAGGTGTTAAGGAACGAGCACCACTAGATAGCGCCACCTAGAGGCAATGGATGATTTGTGGCTCGATGCAAGTATGCTTTATACAGATGACGATGGGCAGATTTACAAGGAATAGTTATGTACTTGTGAATAGATGAGAATTATTGATAGTAACTCAGTAATGTTTTGGATCATATTTGGTAAAAAGGCCCGTTTTTATATGGGTTTGTGGGAGGCCAGGTTTCCCTTTGACTTCTGGTCGACAAACAGTTTGAACTAAATTTAAGTTAGATTGATTTGTTTGTTACATTGTGCGAACACATTGCAAACAAAACACACAGGGATTAAAAATTAGTGCTGAACATCTTGCCGGATGTGGTGAATAACTGGAACACCAAAATATCAAAGTTATAGTGATCTTTTCGATCGACATAACACTTTACGTGCACCTGCATCAAGCCCAAATGACCGCTCATTGACATGATGAAAACGGTTGAGAACTACAAAATATGATCTATACTGACAGCAAGTAATTGGCTTGGACATAAAAAGAGTGATAATGATCAAACACTATACGGTATCACATCAAAAGGGCCAAGACTGTAATGTGAAAATGAGATTCTCCGACAGTAAATTACACTAAAATAGAGCCATTTTCTTACCCTCACACGCTATTTTAAAAAGGCTGTTCCCCTTCCAGTCAAGGCATGTGGTTGAGTGTTTTACCCTACAAGTGGCTCGGTAAATAAGCGTCAAATGATCAATCGATCAGTATGCATGTGACATGGTAGTCACGTGCATGTGACATGGTAGTCACGTGCATGTGACATGTAGTCACATGCATGTGACATGGTAGTCACATGCACACTTCTTCGCCGATGTGAGATCAGCTTGATTTCAGAATATTTCCCAGGCGTGATCGATACACTCACAAGTTACAGGCTTGGCTCTTCAAACACATACCACTTTATCATTAAGTAGAAGTTTAGAAAACCGACGGTACGACAGTAATTAAAAGAATGGTCAGTTCAAAAGAAAAAGTGGCAGAGTAACTTGCCGAGCGCAATTAGTTACCTACGTTGAATCACTCGGCAACTCATCCAGCTAATTCCTTTGTAAATTTATGTTTTGATGAAAATAAATATCAGTGAACCCATAAATCGAGGCAGATGGAATTACAAAGGTAACCCTATAGCAAGTTAGCCATCAAGAAGTTCACATTTCCTTGATCACTATATCAAATCTTCAGGTGAAAAGTTAGCAGTCAAAAATGCTGGTGAAAGTTGACGTGTCACACTTTAATTCTAGGTTGTGTGGCACTTGCTTTTTCAGTCATTCGAAGTTCGGAGACCAAAATTTCTTAAATATCTTAAAATCTAGAGCACAGATCTCCTCTACCAAGAAGGCCTAATTCGCATTCGGTAAACTAAAAAAAACAAACTTGCAAGGTTAAATGTTACAACCGCTGTAAAGGCATTTAATGCATAACTTTGTGTAGAAAAGCTTTATCGTTATTGTATATAAAGGCTAATGCAAATAGTTTTCGTCATTTGGCAGTAAGGACATGTATTATTAAATTAAAATTTCAGTGAAGTCAATGCTTTCTCACATGCAGGTAACTACAACCATTCGACAAAGTAAAATATTGCCTTTGCTTTTACAACTTACACCTATTACTATACTCTTCAGGTTTTGAAATTTGTATTGCGAAAAAAAACGAACAACTTTGTAGTTTTATAATAAATATGTCATATTCCCCCTTTAAACAATTACATTTCAGGAATAAATGGCCAAAGTTCTATCTGAGGACGTTTACAGTTCGACTAATTTGTCATATCAATGAAGGCTACTTTGATTGATGACGTGTATCCTTGTACTCTCGAAGTATTTCTACGTAAAAGCTCAATTCAGTTTGAATACTGGTCTAAAATAAACATCTCAATACTTTCAGTGTCGCCGAGAAAACCGTAATCGAATCGGAGAGGAAGACTGCGAGGCAAAATATGTATAGCCACGTACTACTTGCGTGTCAGCGGATTCACTTCTCACTCGCATACAATCACTGATCAAAAATCACTGACACAATAATTTGAAGAAGAGCTTGCTGTGCAATCTACGCACTATTACATATGCAAATGACAAACAAATGAGTCCGTGTCAGCCAAACAGTGTGTAATATTGTATGGATTTTAGCAGTAAGATATTTTAACTTTGCGACTTAGTTTACTGGTCAGGAATACAAGAACTGCGGCTACATTTATGGTGCTTGGATAGATTTGTCTATGACAAATACACTGTACCCTGATGTTTGGTTCAGCCTACTTCCATAAAAACTCTTTCTTACTGAAAAAAATACGCTCGACATTTAATTCCTGCTGATACAGGAGTAGCCTTCGTGTGTTGGTGTACTAATCTATAAGGCAGAAAATCTGGAAATCAGTCCAGCTGTTTTCTCGGCCGACTGGGCCGGACTTAAACAGACGACCAGGGTTTTAGATCTCATCCTTTTTCGGACGTGTCATTACGATGTAAGTCGACGAAGCTCGCTCTTCGGGAGCAGACGACACTAAACTGTCGTCTGGATCGACCCTGTTTGCGTTGACCTTGCTTTGTTGAGGAAGTCGGCGATTAGGTCGTACCCAGCATCTTTCGCGAGCTCGGCTGCAGTGGCACCCTCCTGAAAAGGTCAGAAAAATAGATTTTTCAAACACGATTCACTTTGTGTTGTGCAGTCAATGCTTCATTCTATTGCAAATTCCCGTCGGTGACTTAGATTCACTGTTTTCATGCAGGTGTCTTCATTTTAGTCGAGTTTAGAATATCTTGTCAAATCATTGGTTGACCGCCAGTCTCACTGCGTTCTCTATACCCACTCAATGGCACTCGTTCGCTTTGTAGAGAAGACCATAGACATCGCTGATTATTGTTGACGGTAAGAGAGGGCAAAATTGCGTACCATACGACAGGTTGTAGTAAAGTCCAAGCTAGCGCTTTGACAACATTTACAATTTCAAATGTGACAATACGGGTTAATGTCACAGATTTAATATTTTGACGTGAAATAACTCTGAACTATGGAGTCAAAGTTCGATTCAAAATACATAGCCTCCACTGAACCTGGCTCAAGTTATATCGTGCGACGAGAGACATCGATTGTGGTGTGGAGACATACAGAAATATGTTTCTAATAAATGAGACATGTCACATTTTATGTTTTTCTGAAATACACTTGTAATGACATAGAGTGCAGATCGGTGGGAGTATATCTAACAAACGAGAGCACGTAGTTATTGACATAGTTAGTTTTAACATTTTGAAAAAAATGTCTGGTTCGGTAAATAATACGATCAGCGAATCCCCTTCACGGGGAATATTGAGTTATAGTTCCGAATTGGCAATTATCCTGTAGAGGGCGCTCTGCATTCCTACTGCCCACAAGCTGAACTTTTCCCTCGACTGTAGGCTGAGGTGACAGCGCCCTACATACTCAAATGATGGTCATGGTAGTTTTGTACCCTACCGTTTGGCCATGGGCTTTATATCAAACTGTTGATGTTCTTGGCGAAGAGTGTATGTATAATCATCGCGTAGCATGCTAGGTCAAATACAGTAAGTCGCCATTCTAAGAGCAACATATTACGTTTTGGTATGAATATCAAACTGTGCCGAGTACGCGCATAGGCATGCTCAGTCGTCCCTGGTCAGATATGCCTACAGCTATCTTTGATAGCCTTGAACTGACATCACATTCTAAAATAATTAATTTTACAGGCTTCTTCAACATGCCTTTCCATCTTCTTATTTTTATTTTACTGTTAATACGATGGACATGTCGTCATGAGTAAAAGTGGCGCAAATAGCCTCATACAGCTTTTTGACTGAATTCACTGTCTGCTCACCTTGTTCTTCAGGGCAGGACTAACACCGGCAGCAATTAATGCCCTCACAACATTACCATGACCAAATAAGGCAGCCGCGTGCAAGGCACTCTCCCCATTCTACCAAAAGACAATGGAAATACAATGTTATCATTCATATAGCACTCTCCATACTTGAAAGGTTCGCCTGAAAAGCGACTTCTTAGTTTCAAGGTTTGTTTGACTGGAGAAAACAATGCGACTATTCATTTGCCAGTTACTCACTTCCAAGACGCTGACTGATGCACCATGCTTCAGCAATTCGTTCACCACGTCCAGATGACCCTTGTGTGCCGCCTTGAAAAGTGGCGTCGCGCCATCCTGTAATGACGACATAAAAAATAGAGATTGAAATTTCCTGAGTTCATTATTGGACGGTGGGACCTGTTTTTTATGTTAATGTGCGGATTCTTCGAATAATGAGTTCCTAATGCTTAAAACAGAAACCAGATGGCATTCAGTGATTATGTTTGTGTCTTGGAGAACCTAACGACTTCTTAAAACAACAACAATGTGCATTCGATCTCCACCATGTTTGTACTTGTGTGATTGTATGACGCATAGCAGGCATGATTGGCGATGCCATGGTAACAGCAACACTACAATTAGCGAGAGTGGATGGTAACCGAGCAGACAGCGTCGGTCAATCTTGGCGAGTGCGAATGATTCAAATAAATAAATAAGGAACCTTGAGCAATCTGACACGACGGGTACAGCAGTTTTGAAAAAACTTCGATGTTGCTTTTCTGTATGTGTAAGACAAGGTGCAGAATGTGCTTGTGTAGTATTTTGCTCTGAAGTCACACTGTTAACATCAACGAGATATGGAGAGAGAAAGCATAGTGCTTGACGCCAGCTTTGTGATTTTTCAATTTTCTGGAGCCTTTTACAAGTAAATGCGCACGGCATTTCCTTACGTCTGTAAATGTTAAACATCTCACCTCTCTCGATGCGTCGACCTCAGCGCCAGCTTCTAGAAGGGCTTGTACGATAGGTATATGACCCATCTGTGAAGCTATCCACAATGGGCTCGCCTTGTCCTGAGCAAAAACAGAACCATCATCAATGTATTCGTTTGTAAATAGAGGTACTAAACTGGCCACTTCTTAACCTAACGCAATCTTACTTGAAGTGAGATTGTGCTCAAGTAATTTTACTATTTGCAGTTCTGTTTCCAAACTTCATTAAATAAGAGCAATAGATGAATAACATTTTCACGGCATGTGAATTCGCTTTACACATGTTTCAGCAGCTTATGGAGTGACCGATGTAGTCGAATTTAGCTTACGGGATGGGGAAAACTCACACCCTGCTGACGCATGATAATGACGCAGCGATATAAAACAAACTGTGTGGTTTAAATAGTGTCACGGTTATCGTAGGAGAATATTCGTAGAATTGATGCGTGGTTGTGGCAATATCGTTCTTAATTAATTTTATCACTAGCAGTACGATGGACACGAAACCAGCAACAGTGGGCTAACAGCGCTGAAAATAAATATCTTGGTGACATGGCAAAACTTATGATCACGACTGTCAGTGTGTAAGCAGCGACATATTTTCTGACCAATCGAGAAAGCCACGGCAACTGCAGCGTATTCAAATTATGAATAAACAGGCAGTTTGACCTCAGCTGACCTATATTCAGTTATGGTAAAACGAAAAGACTCGATTGAACAGTTTTCACCCGACTGCTCGCAGGCAGTAAATAAACTAAATTTTAAATAGTAACGAGGAGACTGGGGTAAACTGACCTTTCGCCTTTGATTGACCTTTGCACCTTTTGATAACAGATATTTCAACATCCTTACGTGGCCGTTCTGTGCTGCAATAAATAAAGGAGACGCTCCATCCTGTGTGTAAGAAGCAGATACGTCAAAGTTTCAGAGAGAGAGAGAGAGAGAGAGAGAGAGAGAGAGAGAGAGAGAGAGAGAGAGAGAGTCAAAGTATTTACCAACTTAGTTTTCTCCGATCTATTTTCATA
>LD347043.1:111581-126290 GCA_001465055.1 Ptychodera flava | reverse complement strand
GCCAGGTTGTGTATTTCACATGCACTCAGGTCAGTAAGGAAGTGCGTCATTACTATTTTGGACTGTTAATTCTTATTTCTGAATTGTTTAACTTTTTTCCACATCTAACTATCTTTAGGCAGTTTATACTGTAGCTTAGAATTTTTTTGATTGATGTATTTAATCATCTTTTGGGCTCTTTGGGTCCATATCCCACCTCATGCCCCTACATCATCAACTATTTACCAACAACTCCATGCCAACAACCAATTACCTGACCTGGCCACACATTAGAGAAGTTACAGCGTCATTGACGGTATTTTATTTCAATTCAGGTGTTTAATGTTTTTTATTGTGTTTACCTCTGTTTGTGTTTGAGTTGAACCCATGTTGTGTGAAGAGGTCACTTGTAGGATCAATTGTTACATTTTATCAGGATATTTAACTACTTTACAGGGTGGGATTCTTTTGCATTATTTTTGTCTGTGCTACTTAATTGGTAGGGTAGTATGTATGTTTAATAGATAAACAGTGAAATACACTAAGACTTTGCAATGCTTTGTATTGCCTTTATTATTTAAAAAATTGCAATATGTCCAGATCTGTAATACTGGCCAAATGCAACAAAAAAAGCACATACCTTAATTTTATGAGTCAATTGAACTTAATCACAAGTTTAGGTGTTATACCAGGCCAGCAACTTCTCAGACTACTTTGCAAACATTTCAAATGTTAAAATAAAAATAATAGAACATACATTACAGTTTAGGGCCATAATTAACTCCTTTATAAACACTGATGTATCTGTCGTGAACAGGATATTAGTAATACCTGCATGTATAGATCATGTTATCATTCTGACAGTGGTGATTACATGTCCATTGTATTACAGTTTAATTTTTATGATATTTTTTTTTCCAGATATCAGTACAAAGACATAATATTCATTGGTGATCAGAAGACCAGGCAACTATTGAAGGCATATGCTGATGTTGGGCTATCTGAAGTGGAATTTAATGAGCTGCATTATAAAATAGCAGAACACCAACCTTCTCTAAATGATCTTTTGAATCTACTCAGGGAAGAACATATCCAACTGCAAAACGGGAAATGGATAATTGCTGTGGAGTGGAGGGTGTTTATTAAGAGTCTTGCTGCAAATTCACCTGTTTGTGGATTAATTCATCCTCGGTCAATCGTGTTTGAAATTCTCAGGGAACTTTTAACAAGTAGCAATGTTTTTAGTGACTTTACTACATTGAAGGCACTACAGGAAGAAGTACCTGTTGTTTTTGATTTGATAAGAAGTATTGGCAGCGTTCCATCAGCTCTTGAACCAGTCTTCAATGAGTTGATTAGGAAGGCTCTGTTGCCATTTGACCCAGCTGTGAAGTTAGTCTGTGATGAAGGATGTGGGTCAGATAATACTGAAACAGGATTGGCATTCTTCCCTCATTTGCCTGTGTATAGGGAACGTGGGATGTATTACATGGACAAGTCAAATCCACACAAACAGCAGATATCAAGGTGTAAAAAAAGACAGCCAGGACACCCATCGTTGTTACCAGGAGTATTCACTCTATTTTGTAAACATGGTGTGTAT
The DNA here is from genome assembly GCA_001465055.1 of Ptychodera flava. Taxonomy (NCBI): domain Eukaryota; kingdom Metazoa; phylum Hemichordata; class Enteropneusta; family Ptychoderidae; genus Ptychodera; species Ptychodera flava. The sequence continues at coordinate 124,708 of LD347043.1, read as the reverse complement.
GGGTAGACTAATATCTTCTAAGCATTATTAGCATGTACTAGATACTTTTCAGTATTGTGCAATCTTTTTCATCTCTTTGACCCTTTACATGTATTACAGTTAGTACAGAAAGACATTATCATTTTCCAGTTGAAACATGGAACATAATATTGATGTGAATACTACAGGTATTGGGTATACTGAAAAAATGATGATAATTGTTACTTTGATATTAAAAGAGTTGTCCTAAAAATATCACGCTATCAGACATCTTGACTGATACTATTTATGTCACTGTTTTGTCAACATTTTTTCTGCATTCCTAATGTTGTTCTCATCAGGATTTTTCCAGAGTGTGATGTTTTTCAATTGTTTGAATTTGGGGGGGGGGAATTCAAATTGATGTCAGTAATGACATTGAAATTTGTTTGAAAATTCCTATTTATGTTGTATCAAAAGTTTATTAGTCCCCACGGACACCGTCTGGGGGGACTTATAGGTTTGGTCATGTCTGTGCATGCGTCCGTACTTGGGTGTGTGCATGCGTGCGGGCGTGCGTCCGTCCGTCCGTCCGTTCACGCAGATATCTCAGAGATGCCTGGAGCGATTTCATTCAAACATTGTACATAGATTACTTCATATGTCATACATATGCACATCGATTTGTTTTGTGATATGATCCAATATGGCCGCCAGGTGGCCATTTTATTACGATTTTTCCATGTACAGAGCCATAACTCAGGCATATCTCAACCGATTTTATTCAAATTTGGTACAAAAACATTGACCTATGTCATACATATGCACCTTGATTTGTTTTGTGATACGATCCAATATGGCCACCAGGCGGCCATTTTGTCACGAGTTTTTCATGTACAGAGCCATAACTCAGGCATATCTCAACTGCTTTTATTCAAATTTAGTACAAGGACATTGACCTATGTCATACATATGCACGTCGATTTGTTTTGTGATACAATCCAATATGGCCGCCAGGCGGCCATTTTGTTACGATTTTTTCATGTACAGCGACATAACTCAGGCATGTTTCAACCGATTTTATTCGAAGTTGGTACAAGGACATTGACCAATGTCATAGATCTATGCACGTCAATTTGTTTTGTGATACAATCCAATATGGCCACCAGGCGGCCATTTTGTTACCATTTTTTCATGTACAGAGCCATAACTCAGACATGTTTCAACCAATTTTATTTAAAGTTTGTACACATATCTATGTGTCATAGATATGCACATCAATTTGTTTTGTGATATAATCCAATATTTTTTGTGATATATTTTGTTACCATTTTTTCATGTACAATTTTATTCAAAGTTGGTACAAGGACATTGGCCAATGTCATAGATATGCATGTCAATTTGTTGTGTGGTACATTCCAATATTGCTGCTGTGTGGCCATTTTGTTACGACGATTTTTTTCGTGCACAGAGCCATAACTCAGGCATATCTCAACTGATTTTATTCAAAGTTGGTACAAGGACATTGACCTATGTCACGCATATGCACATTGATTTGTTTTGTGATACGATCCAATATGGCCTCCGTGTGGCCATTTGTTTACGATTTTTCCATGTCCTGAACCATAACACAGACATGACATCAAGCAAATTTTTTCAAAGTTGGTACAAGGACATTGACTTATAGTATACATATGTACATCCATTTGTTTCTCGATATGGTCCGATATGGCCACATGGTGGCAATTTTGTTATGGTTTTTTTCATGTTGATAGCCATAACTTATTTTATTCAAAGTTTGTACGTGGACATTGACTTGTGTCATACATATACGTGTTGATTTTTTAAACAGTAAGATCAAATATCGCTGCATGGCGGCGATTTTGTTACAATTTTCTCATGAACTGAGCCGTAACTCAGACATATTTCCACCAGTATCATTCAAAGTTGGTACAAGGACATTGACCTATTTCATACATGCTCGTCAATTTGTTTCACGTCATGTAGCAGTACCATGTCAATTATTGAAGTTTCGTAAGTAGGCTGATATGTCAAGAAATAGTACTCTGCATCAAATTTCTTGAAACTGTACAGATGTTAAGCTCACATTGATTTAACAGTGAAAAAGACATTTTTCGGTGTCATTTTAATTAATTTGTAATTGCATATGTCATGAACTTTCCTAATTAGAGTGATATGTCCACAAATACAACATCAAATTTGATGAAACTTGATACAGATGTTGATCTCATAGTGTTGTAAATACTGCATCAAACTTTATGGAATATGGTGTTGGGATATAGTATGAAAAATGTTTTGCAACATCCTGTCGACTAATTCTCAGTTTACTCATTTAATGGCCTTTAGGGTAGTGGCCTACATTAGTTTTATGTTTTCATCACCATTGAACTCATTCTTGGCCACTAAGTGCCTTCTGTATCAAAGTATTTTTATCACAGACCTAATTAATGAAGAGGACTCTATCCTCTCTGAGGACCTGTAATCAAAGCACCCATTAACAAGTGGTGACTGTGTCATCAATGATGACTTGTGTTTTTGTACAATTTTTTTAAGACAGCTGTAGAGTAAATTATTGTTACATTACGGGAAAGCTCCATTAACTTAGGAATACCCTACTTCCCTACTTTGTTATCAGAGGATCAATTTCACAGACTTGCCTTTCCTACAATGGCACTACACCAGCTGGATAAGATAAACATAACAATAGAACATTCACTGGGATTAAAAGTCTTCTGTTTGTCACCCGAGTTGGTCAGGCAAGGACCCAGGTTTCAGGTACCATGCAAGTTAATGCAGTCTTTCCCTAATGCCTAATTTCTGTACTATGTAAATCCAAATCTCTTTATTTTTAAAAACTGAACATGAACCCTGCTATTGTATCAACATATGGTTAATAGGATGTGATTCATTTTATTTTGTAGGAATATGTTATGGGTTTGAAGTCATGAAAAACCCAGAGTCACCGAATCTGCCGTTCACTGTGTTAAAGACAAGATTCCAAGAAGGTATTTGGAAGTTACTTATAGGGTTATACACAAAAGACGACCTTGTACAGATGAGGGTTCAGTGTGTGAGTACAGCTTGTACAATGTCATTCACTGACTCAGAGTCCATACAGGGCATATTTTGTATGTAACACTATAATCATGCACATTTCTTCATTAGTGTAATTTTTTGTGAAGTTTTTTAGTCTTCACGGACACCCTCCACAGGGACTTACAGGTTTGGTCATGTCTGTGTGTCCATCCCTTCGTGCATGCGTGTGTCTATGCGTCCGCCCTTCCGTTCACGCAGATATCTCAGAGATGCCTGGAGTGATTTCATTCAAACTTGGTACAAGGATTACATCATATGTCATACATAAGCACGTCAATTTGTTTCATGATATGATAAAAAATATGACCGCCGTGCAGCCATTTTGCTATGATTTTTTCATGTATGGAGCCATAACTCAGGCACATCTTGATTTTATTCAAATTTGGTACAAAGACATTGACCTATGTCATTCATATACGCACATCATTCAATTTGTTTCACAATACAATCCAATATGGCCACATTGACTCATTTAATGACCTTTTATAATTAGGATCGCAGCCTACATTGGTTTTATGTTTTCACTACCATGGAACTCATTCTTGGCCATTAAGCCCCATCTGTATCGCAGCATTTTTAATCACAAACCTAATTAATGAAGAGGACACTATCCTCTCTGAGGACGTATCATTAAAGTGCCCATTAACAAATGGGGACTGTATCATCAACAATGACTTGTGTAAGATAGAAGAGATGTAGCTCCACTGAATTCCAGACCATGATGACGAAATAAATTTGCTAAAGGTTTTCAGAAGTTTGCGTACAACTAAATATGAAAACATTTCTGTACACATGCATCAAGTGGTAGCCGTATATACTAAACATATTTATATCTCTGCGATTTTTGTTTTAAAAGATTAATAATAATTCAGACATATTTTTAGCTCACATTTGGTATACCAATGTGAGGTTATCTTATAAGCTGAAGTCGATGGCGTCTGTATGTATGTATGTATGTACGTACAGTATGTCCGTCAACATCAAAAACACGCAAACCACTTCACGTTTTAGGTTGGTATTTGATGTGTAGATGCATCCTGGGCTATAGATGGGATTTTGTTCAAATGAAGTCTACTTTGCCAAAATTATGCAAATGAGCTTTTAATATGTGGAAACGGTCATGGATTAATAACTGTTTTGATTACTTTGAAAATTTGTGTGCAAGTACCTTAGGTGAACCTTATACGGTTTTATGAATATCGTGAATATATCTTTAATTTTGTATTTTTGCTGAATTTTTTGGTGATTTTTCACATTTTAAGTAAAAATTATTCTCCCCATTGCTCTCAAATTTCTCAAAATTACTGGTCTGATAGTGTTGTAATTTGGTATAAATGTGCCAATTAAGGGATGTTATTAGATAAATGTTCTGCGCAAAGTGTTGGAAAAGACCCAAATTTATATATTTTATTAAATTTTCTCAGTTTGTGACCTTGAATTACCTACACCAACCCAGGATATGTTGTATGACAGTTTCAAAGGCTGTGAACATAATGTTGTCACATTTGGTATCAATTTGTTGTAAAATTTGATCCAGAAAACAAAACTGAGGTTAATTTTGTCATTGCGTACCAATTTTTGAGACTTTTCCATGTAAGACACAAGAAGATGAGAAATTTGGATCCATTATAATTCCAGATGTCGTAATCACCCCCCCCCCCCACAGTGGAAGGCATTTTACTATCAGTAAATAACTTAAGTGCTGTTTACATTTGAATGATAGCACTCATAGCATTAATTAAAAAATCCCAAAGGTTGTAAATACATTTTCTGCCATCTGGCTATTGTAGCTCTTTAAGTAAACATGGGTCAGTACCAAGGGGTGGAACATTTGATATTCAGGAGGGGGTAGGGTCTAGAAGATTGATGAGGTAGCATTACTTTTTTACCAGATCCTTTGTGCATTTTTTCCCCACTCTCCCATACCTTTTCTTTTTATCAAGCCTTCTCTGGCTAATTTTTTGTGTTTACATTTGCTTATGTATTTAGGATCTGCTTGTCCTATGCTATAGAAGTTGATATGCATGTTCCTAAAGATGACCTCCAGTACCTAAGTTGGAGACCTTATTTGCTTTTGTCATTCTTGTTTTTCTGGTTTAAATATTTCTTGAATGAACCAATTCAAACCAAATGTGAACACGTAATGTCATTGACAGTATTTTTTGTTCATTGTTTTAACATGTTGCATGTTATGAATGACTTCAGAAAACATTATATAACGTTGAATACGTGTTTTTATATCATCTACACTAGCACCCTCAACTGTTATTTATGACAATGCGTGCAACCTGCACGCATATTGCCTGAGGAGAGAACCTGTGTTCTTCAGATATACCAAGTTCCTTGTTGACCGGTTCCATTGGCCCAATCATTCAGGTAATACATGTACTTACTAATATGTAATTAATGCTTTTTTTAGCTCCCATATATGCATATATATATGCAAATGGGAGGTATTCTTATAAGGTGGTAAAATGGCATCTTTGTGTATGTATGTATGTATGTTCGTTTGTCCGTCCAGATCAAAAACTCCTAAATCACAACGGCTGCCATCTTAGTATTTGGTGTAAAGGTGCACCTAGGTGTGGAGATGTGAATTTGTTCAAATGAACATGTCAGTGCCAAAACTATGCAAACGAGGGGAAAAAAGGAAAAATTCTGCAAATGGCTAAACTTCAGTAAGCATCAGTCAGATTGGGTTGAAACTTAGTATGTAGATTCCTTTAGGTATTTGAAATTATGTGTGCAGAAATGGTATATTTGCATGTTTGTATTTTTAGGGTATTTTTTCTGTTTTTTGGTCAAAAATTCTTATTCTCTGAAATCGCTCGTCTGATCGCTCTGAAAATTAATATTCATGTTCCTCAGGTTGACCTCAGTCAAGTTTGTACTTATTTTATTGATATTATCAAATTTGTAATTTTTGTGCAATTTTCCAACGTTTTGATATTTGGTATACCGGTACAGGTATCTAAGATTTATCTTGATATGATATTGAAGGTAGGTTGAAACTGGCAATTTTTGCCTCTTGTGGTCAAAAGTATTTTTCGCCTAAAACTACTTATCTGGTAGCCTGACATTTTGAGTACAGGTTTCTAGGGTTTATTTTAATAAAATATACTGAAATTAGGATGAAACCTACAATTTTGTATTTTTAGGGGCATTTATTGTTATTTTTTTTCAAAAAATTTCTTTCTCAAAATTTGCCTCTCTGATTGCTTGTATATTTTGTATACACATTCTTAGGGTTTATGTTAATATTAGATATTGAAATTAATTAGATTGAAATCTGGAACTTATGAGTTTTTGGGGCAACTTTTATGTCAATTTTACAGGGATATTTTTTATTTTTGTATTTTTAAGATTTTTTTTTAGTAATTTCATACCTACTGGAACTAAGAGTATATAATCTGGTGATTTAGTAAGCATTTGATATGGTAAACTGTATTTGGTATTGAAATGCGGTAAACAAATCATGAGAAAACATAGCTGAGGTGATTTTAGCAGGTTTGGTATCTAACAAATATATTCAAAAATGTTTTCAATGTTTAAGAATATCAAGGTTGTAAATAGTTGAGACACTTGCCGCCATCTGGTCATCGTATATCTCATGCAAAGATGGTCAATACAAAGGAATGGACCATTTGATATCCTTGGAGGGTCCTGGCATATTTTTTTTAAAAAAATCCAAATAATTGTCAATAAAACAATAAGCCAGAGAAGGTTTGACAAAGTGAAAAGGTTGGGAGAGTGGGAAAAAAAGAAAGTACAATTGATCGGATTAAAAAGATAATGTACCTCATCAATCTTCAAGACACCCCCTTTATCAAATGGTCCAACCTGATGTTTTTTGGGGGCAATTAATCATGCAGTGTACTTTAGTTTAAGATTTCAAGTTAGGTAAGAATTTGAAAGGAATAGTCAAGTTCACCACAGTTACATTTTTAACTTCATCTCATGTGTCATCATCCTAGAGTAATCTGTTATAAAGTTTGTAAATTGTTCCAGATTTGGATTTACCAGTTGTTTTGGAAGAAAACGATGTTTACTTTTCCCTGTAGGGTTTCTGAGTTAACACTTTGAGCGCTGTAATTTCTGAGTTAACACTTTGAGCGCTGTAATTTGCTCCCGCCAAAATTTTAGTATAACATTTTACCAATTTTTATGAATTTTTCTGTAATTTTTAGCTCATATTTGGTTTTATATATAAATACCAAAAAGAGCTTATATGATGAGTCTAAATGTCTGTATATTTGTGGGTATGTGCGGATGTATGTCCGTCACACACAAAGGCTCCCATACCGCCAAAGCTACCGTCTCAGTATTTGGTGTACAGGTAGATGTAGGGGTTGAGATGTGAATTTGTTCAAATGAACACATCAGTGTCAAAAATGTGCAAATGAGGTAAGAAAAAGCGAAATTCTGAAACAGGCTTGAAACAGGCTTACTCCACTGACTTGAGTCATTTCCTGTCATTGTTTATGAACTGTTACATATTAACAGACCTGCTCAAACCATAGACAGTAGAGGGGAGGAAGACCGTCAGTAGAGGGGAGGAAGACCGTCTATGGTCAAACTAAGGGGGGCTAGCTGCCTTTCTGCTATGCATGTTGCTAAAGTTGACCTATAGTACCTAAAGTTTCAGACCTTAATTACTTTTGTCATTCTTGTTTTTCTGGTTTAAATATTTCTTAATTACTTTTGTCATTATTGTTTTTCTGGTTTAAATATTTCTTGTTGTTTTTCTGGTTGTACTGTGCAGAAATCATTGTCATAACATCAACGTAGAATTTTCCTGCACTGAACAGATAGAAACAACACTTATTGTTGATCTTTGGTACGTACCAATTCTGATCAAATTTGAGCGACACCGTATAATTGCGGTATTTTTTGATAATTTTGAACATCATGTTTCATTTGCTACAGTTTTTTCTCAAACTTTTGGCAAAAATCTGAGACAATTGACTGGGGGTTATTTTAAAACGAGGCCAAAGAGAGGACTTTGGTGCTCAAAGGGTTAATTATTGTATGTTGAAATCTCTCCATGTATCTGGTGTGTGGTCAAAATGTAAACATTGGTTGCATGTTATGTATTTAAGTCTATGTAAAATATTGTAAATGAAAAATCAAGAACAGTTTGCTGTGTGCTTGTAAAATATAATATATTTGTCAATACATAAACTGCCTTGCAGATTGATTGTCTTAAAAATTATCACAGAAGTAGAAAAGGGAAAGAAACTAATCAAATTGCTGTAACACATTTATCCTGAGTGCCTGTAGGCCTTTATTTAACTACTTTATCATTACATTCAGCTGTTTGTTATATCTTTATCACTCTCCATGGGACAAGGCACATTTAAGGGCCGGTGTCATCACTCTGTGCCAGTCTGTGTATGTCAGTCTGTCTGTATATGTACGCCCATGTTTCATACAATTGTTGGCTTATTTTATAACTATATGGGAGCGTACAGTGACATTGTCACTATTTTCTGAAAAAAGCTGTACCTTTGAGCTAATGTATAACTTCTTTTACTACTTAAGGTGGAGCTGCATGTTACCAACACAGATTTTTTCAAAGCAATATTTCTCATCAAAGGTGACAAGAAAACCCCTCATACTATAAATTTTCAAAAAGCAGAGACTCTTAAGTTTAGTATGGTAGCAATAGTTTATTCGGAAAATGAAGTGGATGTATATTTGGGGTAAAAACCTCAATTTTGGTATTAATGCTAAAACTTGAAACTATTTTCTGAAATGTAATCTTTAACTTGACAAAATTATCATATTCAAATTCAAAAATGGCAAGGTTTGAAAAACTGACGCTCAGGAAAAGTGATTAAATCATGATTAGGAAAATTCAAATGCCTCTTATTTAAAATGTAAGAGCTTTATTGCCAAACAAAATAGTCGGGTTTATTCAAGAGCATTTAAAATAAAATAATGTGAAAATTTCAGAAAATTTTACTCAGCCAGAGCGAAGTAAAATTCTTTGGAAATTTTGAACTTGGGAGGTAAAAGAAGCCAGGAAATGGGGTGATTTTCATTCATTTGCATAAATTAATACTTCTTTATCACGAAATTTGCGACTGCTTGACAAGGCTAAAAATCGGACCCCCACCAACATTTTAAAATTGGGTTAAGGTATTAATTAAAATTGAATGAATATTTGCAAAACCATGACTTTTGAGCAAAATATGCTGTGTTGGGTGCATCGCCCCCTTAAAATATTCTTCTTAAGTGTCTGTTCAAAACTTTGTAAGTTTTAACATCAATAAAATTGAAGGTCAGTCATTGTAGAGTTTGATGTATAGATCTTAATAACTGCACTTCATATTACCAGGCTAGTATATTCCAGCCGAGTGGTATTCCGATGTAAATCACTTCTCTTTTATCCAAAAGAATGGATGCATATGTAGGCGTACACATCAGTATCAAAAATACTATAGATATAGTATAGTATTTGCTTGCATAGTTCAAAGGTTTGTCACAAAAATGTTCCTTACACCTCTGAATTTATTTAATGATTAGTATATTTATTGCAATCTTGCTCAGAATAGCTCAAATTACCGTCAATGTTTAAATGCTTTATGCATTTTTTTCACAGGTTGCAGTCATGGTTACTGTCTCGACAGCTACAGTACATTAAAAGAAGTCAACAGCCAAATTGTTGAACAATCTAATTCATTGTTGAGTAGGATAAAATCGTCTCTGTCATATATGAATAGTACAAATTTTATGAGGCATTTAACTTTTTACCTTGCAAAGAAGAACTGCTTTGAGCATGCCTGATGCCTCATAAAATTTGTACTATTCATATTTTCACCCATTCAACACACAAGTTGAACTGAAATTTTACGAAAAGACATCTGGATCAGTCACATGTTTTGGCCACCATGATTTGCCAAAATCTCAATACAATTTTTAAAAATCTTCTCCTGAAACAACACACCAATTGAGCTGAAATTTTACTGATGTCATCCTTAGAGTGATTTCTTTCTAGTTTGCAAACAACATTTGGATTGGTCACTTGATTTGGTCACCATATTGGATTTCGCTAAAATCACAATTTAATCTTCAAAAATCTTCTACCCCACAACAAACACACCAATTAAACTTAAATTTTACATGTAATATCTTAAGTGTGACCTCTTTCAAGTTTGGGAAAGGCATTTGGATCAGTCACATGGTTTGGCCGCCATATTGAATTTTGTGAAAATTGCAATTTAATCTTTAAAAATCTCCAGAACTAACACACCAATTGCACTGACCTTTTACCCATATCACTCTTACTGTGAGCACTTTCAAGTTTGTGAAAGGCATTTGGGTTGGTCATATAGTTTGGTAGCCATAATGGATTTTGCATAAAACCTAGAATTATCAAGTGAAACCTACAGTAGCCATTAGATGATGTTAAAAATTCTTCCTTGCAAGAACCAAAATACTTTTTCAAGCTTAAATTTTGTTCATAATATGATCAGTTTAAGAACTTTAAACAATGGCAACCGCTTAGGCCCCGCCAACGCTGCTTGCAGCTTTAATTCTTTCTTTCTTATTCTTCTGTCAATTCTTTGCCAGCCTAGATCTGGAAAACCGCCGCATGTACACTTCCCAAACTTGCCAGAGTACTCATGGCTAATGACAGGTGGTGTACCTAACCCTTGAATTAGTCACGTGACTTGGCGGCCATATTGGATTTTATGAAAATCATAAAGGGTCTTTTTCTGGTGATCTAAGAGTCTAGTAAATTTGAAATGTGATGTGTAGCATGTATGTTCTCTGTTCTCTACAGCTTGCCAAAAATTGTTAGTGATCACATGATCTTGGCTGCCATATTTGATTTTTCAAGAAATCAAATGTAATCTTTAATAATCTTAAACTCCAGACCAAACATACCATTTGAATCGCAATTTTACACATATTATCACTAGTGTGAGTACTATCAAATTTGTGAAAAACCTTTGATTGGTCACGTGGTTTAGCAGCCATATTGGATTTTCATAAAATCAAGTTAAATCAATAAAAATCTTGAACTGAACTGAACTGAAATTTTATTCTTGTCATCACCAGTGTCAGTACTATTGAGTGTTCAAATTTTATATATACTTATCTGTCGCATGGTTTTGCAGGCATATTGGCCTATTTGTGAATAACTACAATTCCCAGTGAATTATAATCATTTATCTTCTTCTCCATAACTACCAAACCATTCAAACTTAAATTTGCTCATATCATGCTTAGTGTTGGTACCATCAAGTTTACTAAAAGCATGTGGATATCAATCACATGGTTTGCTTGCGGATAATGAGATATAATTCGATCGAACTGCTCTCTCACTTTGTTCTACAAGCCAATTTAAGTGCTTGCTTTTTCAATTGCAAACCAGATTCAAATGCACTTGTGAAGAAACATCCTGTACTCAGAAACTAGATTTAGTATTATGCTATGTACATTCTCTATACCTTCCGTGTCTACAGTACCTTAAGGGACGTTGTCCCTATGTCTATTGAAAGTGGTACAGTTAGCAGTGAGAAGTTCATACTATTCCATTTTCTGTGTAATATTGATTATGTTTTACACGATGAAAATGTATTGCAAAACATTAAAGATTAACATTTAAGTATAATGTATGCAAAAGTATGAGGAAGAAAATTAAACTGTGAAGGGCTTATTGACAAATATATTGACAATTAATAGTTCGTATTGACCCATGTTGTCACATGCAAATTATTGCCTTCAGTATCAATCCGTAAATATACATAGTTGTTTTGTGGTATGCCTTTTTGCACTGTTTTTATGGCATTGGCTGAATTTTTTAAAACCACTAATATCTTCAGGGACCAGTATTCTAGAATATGACAAAGCTGTTTTAATAAACATGCCACGGCATTGTTAACACAGAAAATTTTAATTTTAACTGTGCTACCCCTTTAAGAGTGCCTTCATCACCATTCACTTGTATCATAACTACCGCGTTATAATAGCATAGTGATTCTCAGCTTACTATAATTTTTGTTATCACAACTGGAAGTTGTAATATAGAGGTGGTTTCAACCGGTGTTTGATGTCGTCCATTTCCGTAAACGACAAAAAGTCAAAAACTGCTGAACAGACTGCGTTGATATTTGGTACCGATACATAGACTGGTTCCAAGGTTCCAATTCAGAAAAATGGAGCCAAATGGAGCGGAGGTTATATAGTTTTGGGAAATTTCTAACCCCCCTTTTTAACTAATTGATTTCATACATGTAGTTTTGGAATGTACACCAATCCTGCATTGTGGACTGTTTCATGAGTTGTGGAACAGAAATGAGGTTTTGATGAATGTTAGAAATATGCAGGATGGCTGATTCAAAGTATAAGAGATTTCTATGCTCTTTTGGGTATCAAAAGCAATAAAAAAAAACATACTTCATAGTTTAGATTCTCACTTTTGAGATGACCCTAAGCATTTGTTATGTAAACATCCTTGAGTCAATATACATGTACAGACTTTGACATTCCTGAGATTAAGTATCCACGACCTCACATCACATGTCACAGTCTTTCACTACCATGGTATGGCCCAAACCCATTGTTATCAATGGTGAGTGTGGACCTGTCTACAGGAAATTGGGGTGAACAGGTTAGACAATGCCGTTACAAGTTGTAGGTTAGTTATCAAGGTAGCACCAGCATAGAGTCCTAAGCATGTCCATGTGTTCTCACAGGAAATTACAGGGAAAAAAATTATTTGAGAAGTTTCTATCCTTTAAATAGAAGTATATTACAATTTAAACCTGTAATGGATGGATTGCTGTCAAATTATCTGAAACACAGTTATTGCCCATTAGCAACAAATCTATAGCAAGATTTATGTAAAGTTCATGAACTTGCACAAGGTATTAGACAAAAGATGACCATGACTTTGCTACTTTTCAACATTTATTTCATTTAGATTTCCTCAGCTTAGTAAATAATTTTGTAATCTTAATTACTATCAACTTAGCTTTACTAACTTATTCTAACCTCATTATTCTTACACTACTGTTATACCTTATAACCACAAAATTTCA
>LD347043.1:81592-94740 GCA_001465055.1 Ptychodera flava | reverse complement strand
TGTTGATCATTTTAGTTATGTATTTTCACTGTACTGTACATAGCATTGTGTACAACCAGCGTGATCGCGCGCGATCAAACCTTTTTGTTCACTGTGTCTGCGTGCATTAAAGTCAGCGACATTATTTGCTGAGTGTAGTGTCCCAATGTTCGTAGCTCTACACGAGTTTATAGATAGAAATACACCACTGAAGTTCGTTTCCGATCTTAATATTTTACTATTGCATGATGTTGAGTCTTACAAAGGCCTTAACAAAGTGGGGGACTGCTCTCATCTCACTCCTATTGAAGTTGAGAAGACTTATGTTTACAAAAATTTATGTTTATCAACAAAAAAATCACGCACGCGCAGCGCGACGACCACTGCGCTTTAAATAATCTTCAACAGCACTGAATACATTTACAAATTATTCTATGTGAAGCAATTCTTCAATTACAGTATCTACAGTCGATAGCTGTAGATACTGGCCAGAACACTTCTTCTCACTCTGGCTGCATCACAGTCTCTGCCAATCGTAATGTTTTCCACAAACCCTTGTAATCCTAAGGATTCAACCTGAAAAATATAGAGTTATACATTGTATGCTTAAATACATGTATACACACCACCAAATTTTAACTTTAACAATAGTAGAACCAAAGAAACATGTAATATAGCTTCATAAAACCAGGTCAAGAAATAATTGAGATAGAGTGTAATTAGCAAAGTTCATTGAATATGAAAATGAACAATTAATTAGGGGCCACTTACCAAATCAACTATAAACATGGTTATACTAAATTCAACCATTTTCAGTATTAGACAGCAAAGCTACTGCAGTGAACTGCAATAAAACTGCGTACACATATTAGTTTCAGCTGTAGTGTTGATCAAGGATACTTGATACAGACTAAAGTTCTGCTTGTACAAAGGCAAAAATAGCTCTGTCTGGGGCTGGGGTTGTAAATGAGAGTTTAAGATTGGCATCCTGTGGTCAAGACTAAGATACAATGTGACATTACCATGCACTGGTCCATGTACAAATCTTGTTTATTTCAAATTCCCCAGACAAACTCTCTGCATGGGATATACAATGTTGTTGACTTTGCCTGCTGGCTACAGCTGAAACTAATTAGTGTGAGCAGTTTTATTGCAGTTCACTGCAGTGGCTTGGCTGTCTAATACCGAAAGTGGTTGTTATCAACATATGTGCGATGACATATCAAATTTGGTAGGCTAATTTCTGAAATAGAAGTCAGATTTAAAATCAAATAAGATGTCATCCTTCAAATGACAATAGAACACACACAAGAGTACTGTATCATATTTTGATAAACTGTTTTTAAGATAACAGTAGGAGAAATTTCTTAATGGACAATTAAGACGGTCATATTGACTGTTACAGACAGGGAAACAGTGGTGATATGGGCCACCAGAGTGCCCGTGCTACTCATTACTACAATGTAAAATTCAATCTGAACACAGGGAAAAGTTTAAATGACATGAAAATGAAAATTTCTGTTGATGAACTTCATTGCTTTACACTGCTTTTAAAAGTCAGTAGTATCTAATAGAAAAATTCACATTACCTTTGCAAACACTTCTGATATGTTGTGCAACATCACTGGGCCGCAATCATTTCTCCCAGTCTGCTTTGCAACCTAAAGATGGATAGAAGTAAATATGCTGCGTTACAGTAAAATATACACACGTTGACAGAAAAAATGAACCTTAAGTGTTTTGGTATGAGCTTCATATGAAATTTGTATGATTTTAAAAAAAAACTTGGCAAGCATTAATTGAAAAAAAACCTAGGCAAATCCAAGAGATAAAACTGAGAGGCGGCTAACAACTTAATGAATTTGGAATATTAGTGATGACAAAAAAGCTAAGAGACAAGTGGGTTAGTCTATTTTCTCAATTAAATTGGAAAGATTATGGACCTGTGATTCCTTTCATGTGTCAGATTGTCTTGAGGTAGCATTCTTTGATACATGAGTAAGATATTACTGAAACAAGTTTTTGCTGAATATCAGTGACGTCATTGTCATTATACAGGAAGAGCTTCGTACAAGAAAATGGCACATGTTCAACTAAAAAGCCAAATTGTGGATATCTAGAGCTGTTTACACAGGAAAGATAAAAAACATGCAATTTCCACATGAAGCCACATTAAACTAATACATACAAAACTAGCTGATTAAACATTTGTCTTTTTTGAAACCTTTTGAGGTATATTTAAAGGGAATGGTTGTTGGAACTGCGCCTGTGCACAATATCTAGATGCGCCTCCCCATCGTAGCTGCATTATACGTTGTAGATTATGATAGATATGTTTTGACTGTCATCAATCAATATCCTACATTAGATATAGTGTTTAAATTGATTGTATGGTCCCCTACGATCTTTGATAGCACTTCCGACGACTGTATCCCTTTAAAAACTCACCTTTGCCAATTTTACTTCTTTTATGGACAACCTGTCGCTTCCCTCCACCCCAGCAACAGCTTCCAGGTATGACATGACACCCTTTACAGCAATGTCTGTAGAATACGTTATTCTATCATACATTGAATCCATGATGAACAATCTGATGAGGTGAATGACAGTGTATAAATGAGTTTATAGAACTATATCATTTCATTATACATCTACTGCCGTAAACTACGGCATTCTATAGTCAAATAACTTTCAATATTTGTACAGTGTGCGGAGTCACATAATAAAGGATGATGAGGACACGTTTTGTATGTCACCATATATAACCTATGACCTAACGACGCTAATGACAAGATACATGTGGCCATTTCAAGTTTTCTACAGACATTTATTACATGCATCATGCCCAAATAATTGCCTATTTTTTTTAAAAAAGACATACACCTGTAAACCATTTAACTCCTAATTGCAGCAAAGTATACTTTGTGTTGTATGCAAACCTCTCAATAATTATACCAATTTCACTTCTGCGATCACATCCTGCAGTTCACACTGAGGTGTGGTGCCAGCCATGCACATCTTAAAAATGTTAATCTAAAATGATGTACATGTATGCTATGGGTGTTAAACATGGGAAGACGTATCACAATAGGATTACACATAATATGGCCCTGTATGGATTCAGGCCCAGTAAGCGCCGTATTAAACTTGCCTACAGCTAGTCAAATACGGCAGTCATTGAGCATTTGCCGTCCATACAGGGTCATATTTTGTGAACAACCCTACAAAATAATGCATTGCTGGCCCTAAATTTATAACAACATGGTGAAATATTATCTTAATTTAGGAATGACAGCAGTCATAGAAAAATGAAATGCTAACTTTACACTTGTGTGTATTGGAAAACTTTGCGTGTGGCTCAGATTGAGCCATACACTAATGAAGCCACAATTACTGGGAACTAATATTAGAATGTCTTACCGTCCCATGTCAACACAAACACCAATGCATATCCAGTGGTATGCATTCCTGAAAGAAAAAGTATAAAACAAATAATTATTCTATTACAAATGTGACATATTACTACTATGCTAACCACCTACAGGATCTAGGAGGCGTCAACTTAAAGGCTGTTTTATTCAATATTCTAGTTCTGTATATCAACTTCAAACTTTATCAGTTTCTCTTCCTATATACTCACAATGACATGCTGATATTTCTGTAACTCAGAAACCTGCATACCAAGTTTCAACACCATCTGATCTACGCTTACAGAATTATAGAAATTTGCATATAATTGACACTGACATGTTCATTTGAACACATTCACATCTTCATCCTTAGGTGCAATTATACAAGAAATACAAGATGGTAGGGGCAACAGTTCTTTAGTTTTTGATGTCGACGGACAGACGTGCAGATACTAACATACATACAGTGTACAAAATATAGACAACACAGACTCACCATAGAAGCTCTTTTTGGTATATATTAAACACCTATTACCTGGTCTTTATTCTGGTTACAGCACCTGTTCCTTACCCCTCGTGGCTGTGTGTTACCAGAAACACATTGCTATTCCTGGAGGCAGTAGGCCGAGGGGTATAGCGATGTGTTTCTGGTAACACACGGCCACGAGGGGTAATGAATGGGCACCATAACCCAAATAAAGACCAGGTTATAGGTTTTTTATAACAAACCACATGCTCATGTTGTATTATGTTATAGTTTTTAATGTGTTTTGCTCTGCACAATCCATTGTGACACGTTTACTAGGCGATATTTCCACAGCATTTACAGTTGTACGTGGTACCACTTTCTTTCAAAAAATATCCTAAGCATACCTAGTAACAAACAATGGTTGCACTTGAACTTGTTCAAGTAACACGCTGTTTTAATGTTGGAAAATGTTGTAAAATATGTTTTAGAGATATGCTCGTCGTTCATCCCTGACGCACATAACCTACTACACACCTAGTACCTGCCATTGTTGCAAAGTTGCAGACAACACTACGGTCATGTGACCAGACAATTTTCCAAATTTGGTTAGAACAATTTCCCTAGGGAAATAGCTTTTCAAAAATTACTCACTTGTCAATTCAATGGGGACTAGACGTATCAGTTCTATTTTCTTGTCATGTGACATATTCTGGCAATCGCGACACGGAATGAGCATGTGGTGTGTTATAAATACATACCATAACAAATGTTAGCTAAATACCCAGGCAGACAATGGTCTTTCCATTTTCATATTTTTTTTTTCAACAAACTTAGATATCGCATGATATTTACTCTAACAAAGTGATGACTACTGTCCAGTAATTAAAGAAGTTAATAAAATTGGGTGTGAAATGTCGTCCATTGGCTGGCATGCTTGTTAAATGTAACACATGACAATATACTGCTGGTCGTCGACTTAAAGATGTGAATAAGCAATAGAGGTGAGTAATTGACAGTAGTCTGCATGCAGCGAACAATGAAAACTGAATGAATGAAATGTGGCAAGAACAAAGGATGACTGAGGCTGTTTGCAGTATGCAGAGAAGGAGCCGATAGGCAGATAGAGACTATCTCAAGAGACATACTATGTCTGATAGTGTCTGGGCACTTGAAGAAGTGTGGCAATTCCACCAAAACACATCTGTGTCAAAATCATAGATTACAATTAAATAAAAAACAAGTTAACCAACTTAAGTATGGCCAGTAAAAGACAATTTACGATATCACATAATATAATTTACAATGTAATAATTTAACAAACCCTAGCTGCACTGGAAAAAGCAGTATACTCTTTTCCATCAGATTGTTATACCCTCTGTACAGGTTCTTATGCTTGGTCTTGTATACATCTGTTGTTATGTTACGGAAAAACAGATCGGACAGCAAGGAAGTAAATACAAAAATGTCCTCACTGCAGTTTCTCAAAGTCCTGTTGAAAATGCAAGAGTTATGTTTTCATAAATGAAAAGGTACATGAATTACTCACAAGAATTTTGCCCTGTTGCAGAAGATTAAATGGTGGGGAAAGTCACACAAAATGGTGGGTATAGATATATATTATGATATGCTGTGATAGCACCTATTATATTACCATGCCCTGTCTGTCGCATTTTAATTAGTCAAGCTGAACCATGTGACTGACCACGAATACACAAAAATGGTTTGTTTATGTGCGCGTGAATATGAATAATATCGTAAACATTGTAACTTTTCAGCTAAAACGCAAATTGTAATTAGTACAAAGATCATAATCAATCACAAAATAAAATGGAACACTTGTGGGCCAAGTTTAGACACTTTTTTGAAAAAATTTCAGGATTTGCAAATTTTGTACAGAGCATGCACTACTCACCAACAAGTTCTGGGGCCCGTTCGTATGGGAAATTTTGTTTTGATGTCTTTTGGAGTTCGTTGATAATTTAATGGAAATAACAGACTCCGCGCCGACCAGTGATGTTTATTTGTGGGCGCGGGCTCGAGAAAAGCCAAAATAACAGGCTTGGCAAGCCTCGGCTGATAATTTCTGGCTCTCCTCTCGCCCTTGCCCATAAATAAACGTTAATGGTCAGCGTGTCGCCTGTTATTTATATAGTAGCATGCAGAGGGGTTGTGGTAAGAATCAGAAATTCCCATAGGTACCTTTCCTGGCACAGGAATACAGACTCCTTTTTTTCTGTCCTGTATATACACGCAAGGGATTTAATTTCCTCCCTGCTCGGATCTATAGAAGACAATTTGACTTGCTAAAAAGTCATGAAACAACATTTGAAAGCTTAAATTTTGGTCCTGGACAAGGTATTACCTCCAGCATCTATCATATTACATTGTTCAATGCTTTACCAACATTTGCAGTACAGGAACATAGATAAATAGTAGTTAAAGGCCATGGCACCTTGTCAGAGTATGATTATTATTTACAAATTGATTTCAACCAATCAAGTACCTTATATTTGACAATGGTTAGAGTTAAAGCCACTTGATTGATTAACTTTTTTACACTAAAAAGATGAGGTGCCATGGTTCTGCATCACAAGCAATGGTGAAACACCTGTTATAATGTAAATTATAGGACATAATACAGTTTGAAACATGGTGATGATGAACACAAGTTCAATATTAGCATTTGGCTTGAAGAAATTTAAAATCATTTAATACCACTTACGCTGTATAAAAATCAACAATAGCATCTGATATTGCATGCCCAATCCTGAGTGTTAACACATCGGTATATGTTATCCGGATTCCACGACCTGTAAGAACTCTGGTCAATAAAAAGCTATATAAATAACTTCCATTTGAACACTGGCAAATCTACATAATATATAGCAACACTACACCAAAAATCAGCTTGCCCCATGCAGCTGTTCACAATTTTTTGCTGTTGGCGGATATAATTACATACATACATACATACATACATACGTACATACATACGTACATACATACATAGATAGATAGATACATACATAGATACATACATAGATACATAGATACATAGTATACATACATACATACATACATACATACATACATACTTATATACCAGTACATACATACATACATACATACATACTTATATACCAGTACATACATACATAACATGTCAATCTGATTACAATCAGGTGTAGAGTATGCAGCGTTTCCGTTACAATTTCAAAACTTGCGTACGATTTTACGCAACTGAGTTTTTATTTGCGTAAAATGTATTCAAAATGCGTACGGCAGGAATCAGTATCTGAAGTGAGCTGGGCAGTCTTTTCTGTAAAACTTGGGGGTTTCCGGTAATGCGCATGCTCTATTAACGCTCTATTAACAAAAAAAAACAACCTGGGGGGCTTCAAGGTGTAGCTGAACATTTGCCATGCCGTGATGCATGTCCCGTATATGATCGCTGAGCAGCCCAATGAGTTATGTTCAAAGAGAATACCTTCTGACTACGAAATTAGTGTTTTCAAAGGGCCAACAAAAAGCAGATACCGTTCAAAGTCCAGCGGGACCTCTCAAGAATGCAACCCGACAGAGTCTAAATGGTCACCCGTAAACACTTTCCAAATAACATGCGACGTAATGACCATTACATGTAACTGTATTGTGTTACCAACAACGTACATGTAGACTCAATTGATTCTCGAATTTTTTGCATCTGTAGTGCCATTTTCTGTACAGAACTGATTGACATGACGTTTTGTGCTGATGAAATACAAAGTTGCATAAAGTGCTGCGGTCTGCTAAAGTCTAAAATGTTGCAATATCATGATGAATGTCACTTGCAAGCAGGTGCATATGTTCTATTTTTGTCCTGCATTGAACCATGTTCAGGCAATGTAGTGCGGGCCAAGTACGTCGTGTCATTGGGCGGCATTTCTCAATGCGTATTTGTTTACGCAGTCATGATTTTTTTTGCGTATTTCCGAACAATTTTGCGTAAAATACGCAGGATTTTGCGTTAACGGAAACACTGGAGTATGGCTACGTCTATATACTTACGTGATAATCTCTTGCTGTCACCTCACAGATGACAGCAATAGAATACAACGTGAGTATAACATCACCGTACTCTACATCTGATTTTAATCAGATTGACATACATTCATAAATACATAGTATGTACCCACATACAAACATACAAATTTGTGTTATATATGCAATATTCTCTTAGTAAGTACAAAAACGCTGAGTAAGAGAGGAAATAAGTATCTATACATGGGCTAAATGAATAAGTTTTCGACCTAGGGTGCATATAGCCTCAACTTGGCCTACCAGGCCTCGACTATAGACGGGCATGGGTTTTGCCTGTGGTATCACAATCATCAGCTTTGCCAGTCACCAAATCAAAAGATTGACAGTTAAACTCATAATACTTGTAAAATAAAAACTACATGTACATGCATACTCACTCAAAGTCGTGTATGTTGGAATCACTCTCATCAACACAGCAGCTGTAGTTGTTATCACGCACAATATCAATTGTGATGCCAGTACATATGGCATGGTACCACGCCAAGCAATCAGCACACTGTACCCAGTCACCATCATGTTCTTGTATGGAGGTACATGTATCTTGGATACAACACATGCCAGGAGGGATTTTAGTAGCCACACATGCATCACCACTCAGCGATTTTGCAATATTTGTAGGTTGTGTGTCACATGTCTGGCTTGGTATCTTGGTGTGCTTTGTAACTACAGTCAAAACATTAAAAGTAATACGTCAATCATTATACACTAGAGATCAGATACTCTGCATATCGATTCTGATCAGATATAACTTTATTCAAGTTTCAAAGAGGTTTAAAACCTTGTTTCCCTATTCTGGTAACAACAATCACATTAAAATTTTATTTCATAATATCCAAATGTTCAGGCTTTTCAACACAATAGACCACTTTAACCCTTTCACCACCATGGTTTGTTTCAAATCCATTGTTTTCTACGGCAAAGTTGGACCTGTACACAGAGAACTGGGGGTGAAAGGGTTAAGGGTCCCTTGTCCTTTGCAGTTATTTTTTTGCTAAGACTCACATTTTGCTGTGAGTTGTTACTATTTGCAGCCCAGTTGATGACTTTTTCCCTTGAATTAGCATAGTGCAATACATAGCATTACAATGCCGGCATTGATAACAAACATCTCGTATTACCTTGACTTCAAGATGCATGTTGTCCGTAACCTATTGTACAGGCTTGTCACAAATAGTTTCAATCAAGCAGAACACAAGAATTCCACCATGCAGCAAAGAAGCATGAAATCCGTAAGTTCAAAGTAAAAAATTTCATTTTAGAGAGATAATGGCATAACCAAAACAGAGCATATCACCCTTTATATAACTTACTTCTGTTCGTACGAGGCACGAGGGGAACAATATGGTTGACAATCCCACTCGGTCCTCCCCCAGTCCACAGTATGTTGATCGGGCGTTTCATCTGATGCTGCATATCATCACAAGGACAACATGGCAGAATAGATGTATAACCTGGCAGGTTTATTTGGCAATTCTGTTGAATTGGTCTTTGGATGGCTCCTGCCATCCAAAGAACCTGCAGCAAACCTAACAAAGTTAAAAAATAGCGACAATATCAATGTTTGCTCCCATATAGTTATCAAAACAAGCCAACAGCTCCCATATAGTTATCAAAACAAGCCAACAATTGTATGAAACATTGATATACATACAGACAGACTGACATACACAGACTGGCACAGAGTGATGACATTGGCCCAAAAGTGCGCAATGTGCCTTTTTTGTTGCTAATTTGCATATTTTCAACAATATCAAAAAATTAAAATAAGTGGTTTCCCAAAATCATATTTTTTATCAACACAAAAAATATCAAATCAATAAGTACTGCAGTTCTCAAGATATTTAAGTGGACGGACACATCACAAACATACATACTGGTGCATACAACACACATACATACATACATACATACATACATACATACATACATACATACATACATACATACATACATACCGGTACATACATACATACATACATACAGACATACATACAGAGATACATACATACAGATACATACATACATACACTGTACATACATACATATATACATAGTACATACATACATACATACATACCGGTACATACATACATACATACCAGTACATACATACATAAATACATACATACATACATACATAGAGACATACATACAGACAGACACACATACATACATACATACAGACATACATACAAACAGACAGACATACATAAATACAGACAGACAGATACAGATGTACATACAGACGTACATACAAACAGACAGACATACATACATACACACAGATGTACATACAGACGTACATACATACATACAGGCAGACATACATACAGAATGACATACAGGCATACATACATACATACATACATGACATTGGCCCAAAAGTGCGCAATGTGCCTTTTTTGATGCTAATTTGTATATTTTAAACAATATCAAAAAATTTATAAAAGTGATTTTCCAAAATCATATTTTTCATCAACACAACAAATATCAAATCAATAAGTACTGCAGTTCTCAAGATATTTAAGTGGACGGACACATCACAAACATACATATATACAACATACATACATACATACATACATACATACATACATACATACATACATACATACAGACATACATACAGACATACATACATACATACAGACATACATACATACACACATACACACATACATACATACACACATACATACATACAGACATACATACATACATAAATACATACATACATACATACGTACATACAGACATACATACATAAACTGTACATACATATATACATACATAGATACATATATACCGGTACATAAATACATACATACATACATACATACATACATACTTACATACAGACATGCATACATACATTCATACAGACAGACATACATACATACATACATACATACCTACTTACATACATACATACAGACATGCATACATACATACAGACATACATACAGACAGACAGATATACATACAGACATACATACAAACATACAGACAGACATACAGACAGACATACAGACATACATAC
This sequence comes from Ptychodera flava, assembly GCA_001465055.1. Taxonomy (NCBI): domain Eukaryota; kingdom Metazoa; phylum Hemichordata; class Enteropneusta; family Ptychoderidae; genus Ptychodera; species Ptychodera flava. Next base: position 83,762 of record LD347043.1, on the reverse strand, counting down.
AAACATACATACATACATACATACATACAGACATACATACATATATACATACCGTACATACATACGTACATACAGACAGACATACATACATGCATACATACATACAGACAGGCATACATACAGGCATAAATACAGACATACATACATACAAACAGACAGACAGACATACATACATATATACATACATACATACAGACATACATACATACATACAGAGATTCATACAGACAGATATACATAGATACATACAGAATTACATACAGACATATATACACATACAGACAGACATACATACACACAGACATACATACACACATACATACATACATACATACATACATACATACATACATACATACATACACACAGAATTACATACAGACATATATATACACATACAGACAGACATACATACATACAGACATACATACAGACATACATACATACATACAAACAGACATACATACATACATACATACATAAATACATACAGACATACAAACATACAGAGATTCATACATACATTCATACAGACAGATATACATAGATACATACAGAATGACATACAGACATACACATACAGACAGACAGACATACAGACAGACATACAGACAGACAGACATACATACACACATACATACATACATACATACATACATACAGACATACATAAATATAGAGATACAGGCATACATACAGACAGACATACAGAGATACATAGATACAGACATACAGACATAAATACAGGCATACATACATACATACATAGAGACAGGCATACATACAGACACAAATACAGACATACGTACATACATACATACATACATACAGACATACATACAGACATACATACGTACATACATACATACATACAGACAGACATACAGAATGACATACAGACAGACATACATACAGACAGACAGACATACATACAGACACACAGACATACAGACATACATACATACATACATACATACAGACGCACATACAGACAGACAGACATACGTACATACATACATACATACATACAGACATACATAGATACAGACATACATACAGACATAAATACAGGCATACATACATACATACATACATACAGACATAAATACAGGCATACATATATACATACATACATACAGACAGGCATACATACAGGCATAAATACAGACATACATACGTACATACAGACATACATACAGACAGACAGACATACATACGTACATACATACAGACATGCATACAAATAGACAGACATACATACATACATACAGACAGACATAGAGACGTACATAGAGACGTACATATAGACATACATACAGACATATAGACATACAGAATGACATACAGACATACATACATACAGACATAAATACAGAGATACAGACGTACATACAGACATACATACATACATACGTACAGACATACTCATAGATACAGACATACATAGATACAGACATACATACATACATACATACATACATACATACAGACATAAATACAGGCATACATACATACATACATACAGACAGGCATACATATAGGCATACATACAGACATACATACATACATACAGACATACATACATACAGATATACATACCGGTACATACAGACTGACGACAGACCACGGACGGTAACCCATCCCAATAGCTTATATAGACAATAGTCTATAGTAGCTAAAAAAATAATAAATAAATCGTATATCAACCCAATGTTTCTAAAAAAAATACAGTTCAAATTGTACCTGAGTATGAGCCAACCCTAGCCATTTTCATGGCTTCAGTACGCAGAGCATGATTGATAATGTCTGTAACAGTTGGTGTCTTTTTTGGCCGTGAAAGAAACGTATCTTCAGTGGAAACTTGGACCAAAAAAGCGATTGCTTCATCCAAGTTTTGATTATGACATGTTATCTAAAAGAAATAAAAGGAATGGTATGTTTACGGTGTAAAAAATATTAAGTGACATCATATGTTAATTATGATTGAATATTGTCAAGACTTTAGTTACTGTGTCGCAATTACCACTAGTCCAGTTTTATCTCATTAAGAATCATAAAATACGAATCATGTTGCTCATAAACAATATGGCATATATACAGCAAAGAAGGATAAATTTATTGAAAGGATCAGCATTCATTGAACATGAACAGAGTTTATAAAGTCTGAGAG
>LD347043.1:5705-37756 GCA_001465055.1 Ptychodera flava | reverse complement strand
ATACTGGTATGTACCAATTCTGATCAAATTTGAGCGACACCGTATAATTGCGGTATTTTTTTCAGAACTTTCGATAAAACCATTGCTTCTATTACATCTTACAAAAACGCGCTGTGCCGTGTCTCCGCATTTCTAAATATCGTTGTTGAGATAAGAACATGACACAGCAGGCCTGCTCAGCTGTTGAAAAAGGTCATGGCAAAAGGTCGTTTAAATGAGCAGTGAGCATGGTGAGCGATTATGCATGGTTGCAACGTCAAAAGATCGTGATTTTTGCAATCGCGAATATTGCAAAAATAAATCGTTCGCGTATCGTTCTTTTTATTGTTCGACGCGATGCAAGTTTAAAATGAAAGGACACACCTTTTATGGGCGGGAATGAGGCGATGCGCTAGTGAAACGATACGGAAACGATATGGAAACGATGTGGAAACGATACGAAACAACCGGGTGAGCGATGTTGGATTGGGGGTTGGGCAATGCGGAAACGATACGGAAACGATACGGAAACAATAATGAGGCTAAAACAGCGAAGCTTCGAGCGATACTTTATCTGTATAAAGGATTTCACCAGTTTATCAGTAAAACTCATGAAGATTGTCTGCCTGTATGTTCTATAAGTTTATTTGAAATGAGTCTATAGCAGATTGTCTCCAAATGATGGGAAAAATCATTAACTTCAGAGTTGATGAAGGAACCCTGGCTTTACACGTAAGTCATAGTATTACATGGTAGTTGGATGTTACATTTGTCAATAAATGATAGAACTTGTTGTATCATGGTGTTTGCAACTAGATTCACCGTACTAGGGCACAGGGTCTTCAGTTGCTAACAATTTATCACTATCATATAGTTCCCATCTCACACAGCATCAGGCCACTTATTGTTGTTACTGAAAGCACTTTGAACCCTTTATTGGCTGTTATAAGCTGAGACACTTGCTCGTGCCCCAATGCTTGCAGCTTTAATCTTAACATATATATAACATTCAAAATATTTCATTTTAAAATGAGTTTCAGATGGTCAGTTCTTGTCTACAATGCTTCACTTTTTTATCTGAAAATTAGTATAAAGCTGATGGTTTGTCAATTTTAACTGATAGTGAGATGTCAAAGTACATAGTTATGTAATAGTGAAAGAAAAATTTGAACTGATAGATTCTGTACTTTGAGTCAGCGAATTTTCAACTTGAATTAGAAAACAATATGTTTTTAGAGTCAAGTTTTGATATTTTCTATTTAATATATGAATTGTGAGATCAATTTACATTTCAGCAATGTTTATAAGTGTATTTTTTGTCACAGGTACTTCACTACTCAACGTTGGTCTTTGTTTCTGCTGGTGTTTCTGAAGTAAACAGTCGCTATGCTACAGTCGGTACTGGTGCTGCTCTGGTTCTTGTAACTCTCATTTCTGTGAGTAGAAAATCAACTTCCATCGCTTTCTATTTCCTCATGAATACACTGATTAACATCATGTACGCTGAGGATAATGGAACTAAGATTTCAGTTCAATCAGTGTGTTGGTTCTGGAGGTGAAGATGTTTAAAGATTAAATTCGTATTTTTAGAAAATCCAATATGGCGGCTGAGGTCACTTGACCACATGCATTTTATTAGTAAATTTTAAATATCTAAGATAATGCTTGCTGTACAAATAATTACCATTTTACTAGACCCCTAGGTCATCAGGAGAAGCCATTTTAGGTTGTAGAAACATCCAATATGGCGGCCATGTCGCGTGACAAATCAAAATTTGTAGACTCAGGTGCACAAGTAACTCTATTAGCTCTACAAGTTTGAAATGGCTGCGCCTAGCATTTTTGAGATCTAGGTGAGCAAAGAATTTATGGAAGAAGTAGAAGTTGAAGAAGAAGAAGAAAGCTGAACACCTGTAAAAACAATAGGGGGCCCAAATCCCCTGTGGGCTTGGGCCCCTAATAAGTATGAATCAGACTTGTAACTCCATCAAGAGAAATATGAGACTAGTCTTTTCTCTCCAATTTTCTTATTTCTACTAGAGAAAAAGTCATCTCTGCCAAAAAAAGAACTACATCTTTGGACAGGAATTTTTATTATTTAATCATAGGACAAAGCTGGTAGACGAACTTTACATTTGTGTGGTCTGGGAGTTATGTTTTTAGCTGGAGTGGTTCTTACCATTTCACTACTACTTACTGTAAGTATATTCACAATGTATACATAGCTATCAGGAAAGAATTGGCACTTTTCTGTGTTTTAACATAGTGTAGGCGTCAAAAATGAAAGACTTATCTTTTGCTCAAACTTTTTACAAGCAAACTGTCAATCATTCTCTTTCAAAATCAAGAATAAAAATTGGGAGTAACAGTGAAAATTTTTGTATGAGAGAAACAAATCACCCAGTATTTACTGATATTTGAAAGTCTAATAGCCACCATCCCTCTATGGGAGAAAATAAAATTTTGGTATATGATAGACAAAGTTCCAATATTTACGGATATTTGAAATTCTATATTGATGACATCACTATCATCCCTAAATTAAAATTTCTGATTTAAAAAAAAACTGAGCCAGTGAAAACTTTTTTTACTCTGTAAGTTTCAAATAAGCCCTCATAAGTGATACGCAAAAAACATACTTAAAAAGTTGTAGATTCCAATAATCTGTCCCAGCATGCATTCTACATTAAGAACCTAATTTTCGGAGTCAATGGATAACTACATGTTGACAGTGCAAGATTTGAGTGTAGAGAAAATCTTCCTGTACAGTTGAAACATCGTAAAGACCAAGCGCATTTAGGCAGCTACCTACAGCATGCCTTCACTCTTTGTTCTAAGAAATCTCTGAAAGACATGCAGACATTTATATCATCATGGCTCTCAGAAATGGAAATAAAACAAGAAAGGCTGTATAAATGTTTTATATTTCATGAAGATTTTATAACCCAACAAGGCATTCCTTTTAAGCCGATCATTTTCATTCTCTTTCAGCAATAAGATGTCTGGAAAGGTGCTGCTTTTATCAGTATTTTGAGTGTCATCGTATTTGTGACAGCATTTGGTATAGGCCCAGGTAAGTCTTTTAGAGCAGGGTAGTGTTTTTTGTTTTTATCCGGACGTTGGCATGATGGACAGGCTGTTTATATAGTAAATTGTGATTGGCTGCTTCTCTGTGAAAAACTTTTGTTGCCAGGAAGGGGAGAAACTATCTTTTTTTTTTAATTCCTTCCCTTTTCTTACTGCCTATCAATAACAGTGCATAAAATCATGATGGAACTTCATCAAAAATGTTGAATTTCTGAAATGTTGAAGTCAATTAAGCTACTGAGAGGTTTGTGCAAAATAATAATTTCAAAACAAAGCCTGCATTGTGATTTAGAATCGTAGACACACAGTTGTTATAATAGAGATATGACAGTTTTATATAATAGTAAGAACGAATTTGCTCATGATTGTCAAAGAAGAGCCACAGCCTCTCGCTCTGATGCAGTGAGTTATGTGCGTCCACTTTTGAATTATCAATAGCTTTGCTCATGGTGCCTATATGAAACCACAGGCTCTAGAGTCAATGCAGGCGAACCGCTAGGCGGCTAGCGGTTCGCCTGCATTGACTCTAGAGCCTGTGTATGAAACTACCTTGTTCAATGCATACATTATATGGTACCTTCAAGGGATACACAGTTCTGTGTCCTATCTTACAAACATGTAGCAATATATAAACTCAATCAAGAAATCTTCATTATCCCAACATGATTTGGGATCAAAATTTTCATCTTTAATGTGCTAACAAGGCTACGTTCTGCTACAGTTCTGCAAAGTATGTATTAAGAAGTGACTCTGATGTCAGAGTTACCTATATGTCTACAGTAGACATACCAATATCTTGATCTTCAAAGCTTGAAAGTATCTGGCTAAAATCATGCCTAGTGTAAAGATATTATATCTTGTATGTTTCAGGATCGATACCATGGTTGATTGTTGCTGAGCTGTTCTCACAAGGACCAAGGCCAGCTGCTATTAGTGTGGCTTTCCTGGTAAATTGGACTGCAAACTTCCTGGTCGGAATCACATTCCCATCACTCCTTGTAAGTTCAAAGTTGTCCCCACATACTGACTGGTCTTCAGTAGCTCCATTTATTCTGATAAAAGATACAACATTCCCCCTCGGATCCATGCAGAATAAAAAATTTACAACAATTTGTTTCAATTATTCACAAAGCAATGACTGTTAGGTCAATTAACATACATAATGACATCATTTGCTATACCCGGACAACTCACTATGCATGATGCCAATAAAGAATGAGGTGGAAATCGAGGTGCAAGAAGGACAACTGTGATTGTTCAAAGTGATTGTTTGGTGAACTACACTGATAGCAACATACCTTGTGACTAGGATGAAAGTAGCTCAGAAATGCAGGCCAATTACCCTATATCGACAAAGTGTGTTTAAAAGCAATGTGACAACGTATTCCATGAATGTGAGGGAACTTTTATTAAGTAAAGCTGTTTTCATTTCTTCACAGTCTGCTATGAAGGCATATGTCTTCCTGCCCTATGTGGCTCTCTTGGCAATGTTTTGGTTGTACACATTCAAGTTTGTGCCGGAAACCAAGAACAAGAGTTTTGAAGAGATCGCAGCTATCTTTAGACAGGAGAGCTTGAAGAGTTACTATGGAAGTACAAGTCGCAACCCCAAAACAGCAAACACTGCTTTTGACAACTAACAATGCAGTACAAACATTAGGACAGTATACTTCATTCTTTCAGTCCTGCTCCTGTCTTTGTTGCTCCATCTCTTCGATTCCCCCAAAGTTACAGTGACGGCACCAATGATTTTGACGATGAGATACAGCTGGATATTGATACACTACCAAATTAGGTTTGTCAGTTTGCTCTCAAATTTACCCTTTTAGTGGTCAACTTTTACAACTTTGCGCCAACATCAGACAGACTAAAACAGCAGGTGACGCAGCAAGATGTCTGTAAACTAATTTACTATGTAATATGTTTATATCTTTACAGCAGCTATCAGTTTCAATGGTGACACACACAGAGACTGGTTGCCAAGTTTTACGAGCAGTTCAAATTCACGGAGACTCGGAGGACAGTGTTCTTTGTAGTTGAATATCAAATTATTGCTCTGGTTCGTGAGAATGTAGAGGTTAAAAATACCTCCATGTTCAAAATCAAATATGTTTAGTCAACAGCACTGTTCTCGTAGTAGGTTTTTGTCTGAAACTCTTCTATGAACCGTTTATGTTTTGCAACTTTCTAGTCTAAAAAAACTCAGACAAGTGTTTTGTCATCTCCCATTATACCCGCACAGTCGCTACTAACTCAGGATGCCCTGACGCAACCTATACCTGTTTCTACATCAGCTACGCATACCGAAACTATGTCCACGTCTCAGCGACCAAATGTACTTTGGAATAGGCCAAATGAAAATATAACATTGCTAGATTTAGCAACTATTGCCACTACCAGCGATTATAGTACTTGTGACAATTAAATATAACCCATTAAGGTCGTCTACTTCAAGTAAAATTTGAAAAATAAGTACACGTCCCATTGCACAATTTACTACTTTTTTGTGTGATCCATTTTGTACTACTTTTAGATTTTGGTTAGATTTGAGTTGAAAAGAAATGTTTTAGTTTTGAATTATTTCTTCGTTCGACAAAACACTTGTCTGAGTGTTTTTAGACTAGAAAGTTGCTTACCCAAAGCCCTTGGGTTGTTAGTTTTATATTTTTTTTCTGTTAAATGAAAACGTCGAATCAACTAGAAATGAGAAACACTCTTACAATGTTACAAGGTTTTTATCGCTACAATCTTGTCAATATAGAAAACTGTTGTCTGAGTTTTTTTAGGCTAGAAAGTTGCTGACACAAAGACCTTGGGTTCTTAGTTTTAGATTTTTTTGTGTTTAATAAAAACGTCGGATCAACTAGAAATGATAAACACTCTTACAATGTTGCAATGTTTTTATCGCTTGTCGCTACAATCTTGTCAATATAGAAAACAAATGACGTTCACGAAATAGCCTGAAACCCCCAAGTTCACTTCGTACTGAAGTGGGCCCCAATGTCAGCTCATTGAGAAATGTGGTATCATTCATTTGTTGATAACCAAAGTAAAGTTTGTTCATTTTACACATCACTCTATTATTTTTGAAGTCATAAACTTTATTGATATTCAACTACAAAGAACACTGTCCTCTGAGTCTAAATTTGCAGTAACGTCGTTCTTTTACCACCTCTCTGTGAATTTGAACTGCTTGTAAAACTTGGCAACCAGTCTCTGTGTGTGTCACCATTGAAACTGATAGCTGCTGTAAAGATATAAACATACTACATAGTAAATTAGTTTACAGACATCTTGCTGCGTCACCTGCTGTTTTAGTCTGTCTGATGTTGGCGCAAAGTTGTAAAAGTTGACCACTAAAAGGGTAAATTTGAGAGCAAACTGACAAACCTAATTTGGTAGTGTATCAATATCCAGCTGTATCTCATCGTCAAAATCATTGGTGCCGTCACTGTAAGAGTCCCATTTCACTGAAATACCTGTGAAGATAAAACACTCAATAATGTCTTATAGTGTATTCGAAATATTGATAATATGTATATTTTATTGAACAATATATGTCGGAAAAGAATGGAAAATTTATTGCATTTTAGTGAAAATGCATAAAATGGAGTATTTGAAGATTAACACAAATCATTTACTATTTAACATAACAATACCGGTAGTACTGTATTATACCCGAATGTATTGAGATAAGTGTTAAAAATTAAAATGGCGATGGCATGAAAGCTGACACCCCTTCTACTGAACAAACAAAAAATACTGATAGTACTGTTCTCAATACAGAAAGGTCAACCACATAGACCTCAACTAACAATTTAAGGAGGCCAAAATCAGACTTCCTGGAAAACCAAAAATATTTTCTTGCGCTACATAAGGATGTTCCCCTCTGCCTTGTGTACATACAAGTTACTGATATTGGAAATTTGCATGAAAATCTCTTTCATTGCATTGGATAGACAAAACTTTTGCTCTCGATATGTACAGTTACCCATAGACCCAAAGTCCTTTTCAGGTGTTAAGATTTAAAAATTGTTGCTATATCAAATTCTATCAATGTGTAAACTGAAATAAGTCCTGGAAGTTATAGTGATATAAACGCACAAAGTTAAAAGCTTTAATGACTCTCAATGTAGCACACTTATTGTGCAGCACTAAGAAAATACTTTCAAATGTCAGTGTTCATAGTAAACTTCAGCAGCACTACTGTAAATAATGGCATTATCTGTTGTGTAATAAATGAATTCACGTAAAGTTCTTAATTTCCTTTAAGCAGCGATGGATATGCAAAATTTTCAACAGGATGAATCTAAGGACACCTTTCATTGCTCATTTGTTGAGTACTGCATTGACAGTTGTGAATCTTTCGTGTTCATTTACTTTGATCAAAAGACACCATACTTTCCACCTTTTTATTAACAACAGGACAGAAATGTAGTAGATGCCCATTTTAGACTATTGTATTTTATACAAAATGCTATCAATGTCACTGCTTATTAGGAAATTTAAACAGGACCATCAGACATTCATTGCAGAAAACATAGTCTAGTTGGTATCACACCATTTCTGAAAGCAATATTTAGAGATAGTATTTATTGATTAATAAAAAAAGATATAAAAGATATAATTGGAAAACTTATTAAACTTTGTGCAGTAAATATTCTGTCTGCAACTTTTTTGTCAATTTATTCTCCTTGGTATCATGAAGTTAAAAGTATTCTTTCAAGTCATGTACATGTATATGATTTTAGTTGTAGTGTTGCAGTGCTTCTAATAGAATTGTTTTTTCTGAAAGTGGTCATACATTTGTTGTGCACCTATCAATGTTTTCAACCAGGGGTAGTGACAGGCAACAGTGGAAATTAATCCCAATCGTATCCTGGGATGGGAATCTATCACGGTATGCACTGCGGCACTAGGGGACTTTGACAATGTCACAAAATAGTAGATTGAGTTTGACTAGGCTAGAACCTCTCATTGATGCTTGACAGTAGCCTGTGGGTAGGGATTTGACATGATTTGGAAAAAAGTGAAATTCCCCATTTTGGCCAGTACTCTCCCTGGTAGAAAACTTTGATAGTTGCAGTATTTTGACAACAAATCAACCTGGAGACATACAAGTTTCATGAGATGTTAAAGTAATGTAAGACAATCATCTTTTATCACATTAAAATATTAACCTTTACGGGCCTGATACGGCTTTTGCGTTCCGAGGTCATACGGCGGAAGGGCCCGAGCATGCAAGGGCCCGTATGCTGTACGACCAAGGGCCGCAAAAGCTGTATCCGGGCCATAAAGGTTTTATTATATACCTTATGGAATGATAAATATGTACTTTACATAATATTCAACATTGTTTAGGCGATAAAAATGCGTGCGATATCAAAAATTCATCGCCATTTGTTTCAGTTTTTCATAAATACGATTGCCGCTTCCCGTCATGGATTGACATACATAATGATGTCATTTGTTTACCCACAGAATTCTAGAACGTGCAAAGCAACATCCATACTATTACGTGACCAACAGAGATCAAGGCTGAAATCGAGGTGTAAGAAGAACAAAAGCGTGATGTCAGTTTCTTGTAATTTATACTGAACAGGCACGCACTTAGTACATACACAGGATTTCGCCAGAATTTGGAAATAAAAGCCCATGTCACCTGCGCGGCTCCACTGTAGCCACATGCGACTACGATCTGAGCGAGCAGACGTTTTCCTAATCTCGCGCTGGCTTTGTGTACGAATGGAATGTTTGCGGATAGCAACACGCGTAGTAATCAGAGTCGAGATAGTTAAGAAATGCACGTGATTGCCCATATTTGGGCACCAGGCCGGGGCGTGATATGTAAAAAAATGCACGAATCTGAGGGCGCTTTCTCCCATAGCTTTACACAGGCACGTGAATGTAGGTATATGATAACATGTTATAAAACCATAGTTGCATGGTCATGTATTAATTTACTGCGGGCACCATCCAGGATCGGAATTGACTGATTATTTGATCAAAGATTGACTGAAACAAGTTTCTACTATAATACAAGTCATCAAATGGCATATATTATTTGGTAGTGGAACTGGTGGTAGTGAAATCGACACCACGTTGAACAGAATTGAGTTTTAAGTGTACAGATTGTATCAGTAAGAGTACAGATTGTATGATAGGAGATGATTTTAGGAAGACCTTGAGCTGATTTCATCATTAACACTCTGTCCTGATACACGGTGGCAAAAATCCTTGAGTGTTTAGAAATCATCACAAGAAAGTCCTTTGAACACAGGGTTTAGTTTGTCCACACCTTATACATATATTTGTTCATTCTATTCATAGTATATGACCACAAAACCTTGGCATTTGTTTTGACTATTTGCGGTATTTGTATTTGTAGCACAAGAGTTTTGCTTAAGGTAGCATGTAAAAAGCCTGCCTTGTTACCATGTGGGCAGAGCTTATCAAATAGGCTTATTTTCCTTCTTCCGTCAACAGTTGCCTTATTCTCTGACACAACGTCCGATTGCTTTGAAATGTGACTTATAGTTCATTTGGGGTAACCTCAGTCATATATTTTTTTTGTATTTCTTACTGTTTTTGTCTGAATGCTTTGAATTTTGATTTCCAGTTCACTTGAGGTGACCTCATTTAGGTTCAAATTGGAGTGGCATATGCAAATATGTATTTTTAAGCCAATTTTTGTCGTTTTCGGTCAAAAAATCTTCAAAGATTATCTTCTTCAAAACTGCAGGCTTGACAGCTTTGATATTTTGAATATAAGTCCCTAGGGATGACCTATTTCAGATTTGTTCAATTAGTGCAGAAATATGCAAATTTGTATTTTTAAGGAATTTTTTTCATTTTGATCAAAACTTTATTTCACCAAAACCATTTGTCTGACAGCTTTGATATTTGGTGCACAGGTTAATAGGGATGATAAAAATGTGATTATTCAAATTATGATGAAATCTACAATTTTGTATTTTGGGGGCAATTGTTGGTCTAAAACAGTTTCTCAAAATACTACTCATCATATAGCTGTAGTTGAAATGTTCTCAGTGATGATATCAATGTTATATGTTCATATTATGATGAAATCTTCAGTTGTGTATTTTTGCAACTATTTTTGACATTTTTTGTCGGGCTATCCTGAAATCGCACACTTAAAAGTCGTATGAGTGATCATCAGGTGTAAAGTTTCACAAACTCGAATACCAACCTTAACATTTACAGAAGATATTGAAAAGAAGAATATTATCGATGATAAGGGACATTAAAAAGCAAAGCAAACTGTCAATTTCTGCATTTGCTGCCAAAACGCTCAGGGTGGTGCAAAAACGAAAATTTGTAAAATTCAATTTTGCCAAGAAATGAGACAATGATAGCATCACAGCGACACATAGGGGTAACAAGTTATCATAACTACTATAGCATGTATGAGTTTCACAGAGTGTTGAATTACTTTTGGTATTTTCCGACAATATAGTAACTGTTGTGCCTGCAAGTTTTGGATGATGTTCATTTTTCATCCAAAATTACCAAATAAGTCAGAATTACTACAGAGACCTTAAACCTGTTTCACTGTAAATGTTGTTCTCCTATATTTTCTGTAATTGTTCATTAAATGTCAAAATGAAAGAATTTTCATTTTCCACAAACTTTGTGCAAACATTCATAAAGTGCTCAAACAGCCTCTAATTTCCATTCATCTTTCAGTGTAAATTTTCCATAAGTCCACTAATATAAGTCAAAGTAACCATTTATGAAATGTCAATCAATGTGATGGGTGTATATTTAAAGTTCAAATGAACCCATACTCGCATCTAGGGTTCCCTACTGTAAACAATGCTAATTTATATCACACTTCAGCTATACTAGTTTTCCTATGTTTTAATTTTTTTATTGTGTACATATATCACCATGCAGTTCATATTCTATATTAATTAAACCACCACCAGGTCTTCCTTTGTTTAAACATCTACACGGTTCACTTTGTTCTGTGAGTGCCCACAACATCAAGTGCATTTAATTTGGTGAATTAACAATCAATATAGCTGTGGAAACACAGCTATCTGTTGGCGGGGTAGCATGCATCGCTATACTGGTCATCAAAAGGTTAACTTCGCCACGGATAGCTGCGGGCCAACTGGGAGCGAAAATGGGTCTATTACGACGACCCATGTGTCGCGACTTTGAACTATGTCACCCACGTTGGTAAGACAAATACAAGGTTAGGACCTTATTATATGTGAGACCTGGCTGGCCCCTCCACTGTGGCTAAGATAGCCATGACCAGATTTCATTTTCGGTGAATTTCAATATTGGCCTCTAGTTTTTGGTATCTACCTACCTAATATGAGTTTACTGCATACTTGTAAGGTGCATAAAGTAAATGTCTCCAGACGGGTGAGTTACCATCATCCAACCAACTGGTTCTGATGTGAAACAAAGATGCAGGTGATGGGAACCAAAGAAACATTATTTCCTTCTACATTTCATTTGTCACAATGCGATTGATTCAAAGCAAAGTATAGCCCATTTTAAGAATTCCATTCCAAGTGTATACTGCAGTTTTTAGTTACGATATTCCATCCGATATTGTGTGACTAGATGAGATACCTTGAGAACAACCAAATGAAATATGTTGACATTATGTTGACATAGCTAGATACAAAACCAGACTTCATAGAATAAGTGCCAACACTTTGACTAACCTGAACTTTATTTAATTTAAAGTAATCTACACCACACTCACATCCTTTGATTATCATGATTTAATGGTATTACAAATATAATCCACTATAACATTATTTTTGGAAAGAAATTGTCAAGTTTACATATAATGCGTTGAAATTTAAAAAAATGACTTGCTGCTCATTATCAAAAAATGTCCATCTTTCTGAATATAGGATGATTAAAGATCGGATTACAAATTATAATATGAAAATCATTCAAATGTAAGGGACCGAGATTGAATGAAAATTTCACACAAGACCAGGGAACACTGATGATAGTGTGTGTTACAATCCTGACACTTGGTGAAGTGCACTGTTTATCTTTATTCAATGCTAACTTTGTTTTAAATTAGACGTAAATTTCAACAAGGTTTAAAATCAACAAATTCTGCTCACAAGACAATTACATTCTCTGAGTACATAAATGATAATCCACACTTGTGTTTTGTTAGTTAAAACTTCAAACTTTTTGCAGCAAAATACTTAGTAAGTAAGGAAGCCTTCAGTAATTGGAGGAGGTGGGCTAGGGAAATAGGGAGAGAGGGGTGGGGTCACTTTTACAAATCTAACCTTGGGGAGAAACACATTGTGCAGCCCTAGCCTTGGGGTGGCTCACATATTTTTCATTTTCCAAATTTGTAATTAATGGAAATTGTCAATGTTTTTACATAATTTTAAAGCTTGTCATTAATAATATAAACTTAGAAAATGTAATTTACATCTTTAGCTTTAATGAATAAACATGTTCAATATAAATGGCATGGATGGCACTTGCATGGTGTGTGTAAATCTGCTATCTATTCATATTATAAATCATATATACTTGCACACAAATATACCCCAAATTTGAGCTAATAAAGGCTCTATGGACATGTTTAGCCACCATGTATATCTGATTTCAAATATCAATATGCTTGGCTTGACCAGGGAAGGAAGATTGGAAGTGCATTTGTGCTGGACATTCAAATGTCAGGCAAAATTTCAATTTTCCCTAATACTTAACCAGCTAAATTAGCGCATTAGACATGTGTGATGATATATTGAATGTAATTGAGTAGAATAGGGTGGCTAGGTGGGCATATATGTACGGAATACATCATGTCAGAATTTCACCTCAAAATGTCAGTTCACTATACATGCGTATCTATGGGGAAACTAATGAACCTTTTTTTCTTAACTAATTATAGCTGTGCATTTATATATGTTTGATTATTGATATCAATGTATTTGACTAGATTAGAGGGGCCAGAAGTGCATATTTGAGCAAAAAACCAAAACAATATCGGAATTACACACAAAAATGTTGGTTCACTACACATAGGAGTGCATACAATACACTTGCTCATTAGTCTATCGTAAGTAGTATTTTTGGTAAGAGTAAGAACTAGCATGTTTACAATAGGACAAACAAGGTCAAATTCTAAAGAATAAGCAACCGACAGAGGCATAATTGAACATGTACAGGGCGAAATCCATCTAGTATTTTAAGTTTCAAACTTCTGAAAAGCGGGAGGGTTACATTTTAGATGCAAAGGACTGTTTGGGAGAGCGACATTTTAGCTGACAAACACTGCTGAATTCCCCTGGCAAATCCTCCCTCTGTAATTACTGAAGGCTCCCTAATTGTTACTATTGGCTCACAAACTAAGTAATAAACTTCTTTAAGTAACACCATATCCCAGCACTAAAAGAATCCCTACTTTTTCAAATGACATAATTATATATAATTTTGAATTGAACTAACATACGCTAAGAACACACATAAAACCCAGAAAAAAGAAAGATATTTCAAGTGAGTATTTTCATATTTTCACTGATAATAAAATCATCTATTAATATCATCTAAAACACTGCACTCTAGAAAAAACAAATACACACATTATCTCTTGGTTATATCTGTTTTCAAAGTTGAATACTGTGTGATCCATCGCTGAAGATTGGATAACCTTGAGTTGATGGAAGGAGACATGACATGATGGATATATCACGTTTTCCGTTGTACTGATATGTGTATACCCGATCTTTAGGCTCATAATAACCCATTCAATTAATGTTAGAGTAATGGGAGGTACAAATGCAAAAGGTAGAATAGGATGAAATATAATTCAATTGCAAGTCAATGAATCTAAACAAAAAAAAGTCTTCAAATAGCAATATCTGAAATACATTTAGGCATTCGAATGATATGAAATTTCACACTATCTATACCAGAATATTGTGTGACTAACAGAATCACAAATGTTTGATGAAAAACAAACAAACAAATAGAAAAGACATGGCAGAACAAGAGGCGACCTCAAATCCCTTGTTTGTTTGATTGAGTCTCTAATTCGCTTTGAAAACTAATTGCTACATATAATCTGCTTTTACAATGCATGGAAATACACAATAATTGTAATGAGAACATTTAATTTATGACAAATTCTAAAATTACTATAAGCATGCATGAAAAGAATCACAACTTGTTCCAAATGACCAACAGTTTTGAAACAAATTAATGAAAACGAAACAAAGATGTACCATACACTTTAAATGAATATAGTACATCATGTTTGCACTAGTGTTGGAATCATCTAATAATATCAACTAAAACACTGTAGTTTATGCAATTCTAAACTTCAATATGGTGTGATCCATAGGTGAAGATTGTTTGGTCGACCTTGCGCTGATGGAAGGAGGCATGACAAGTTGGAAATATCAATTTAATCCTTTCACCCCCATTTCCCTGTATACAGGTCCAACTTTACCATAGAAAACAGTGGATTTGGGACAAACCATGGTGGTGAAAGGGGTAAACATTTCATCGATATAGTAATACACATTTTTTAGGCCTATTAAAATATAGCACATTCACTGAACGCCCAGAGTAATAGTGATGAAGGCTACATATGCAAAGGGTAGAATATTGAGATAAACTAAAGTCAATAGATTTTAACAAGATACAAACAGAACTATTATTCAATAATGTCAATATGCAATATCTCACGTCGGGTTTCGAATGATTTGGAATTTTACATTGTATTATCTATACCAGAATGTTGTGTGACAAAGGAGTGACAACGGTTCGATGCAGAACAAACAAAATAAAAGAGACGTGGTAGAACAAGAGGCCAGCTCAAATTGCTCGTTTGATTCACTTTGTAATATCGTTTCAAAAACTAATTGTCATATGTAGTCTGTTTAACCCTTTCACCCCCAGTTCCCTGTATGCAGGTCCAACTTTACCATAGAAAACAATGGATTGGGGACAAACCATGGTGGTGAAAGGGTTAACTCAATGCGTAGAATCTACACGATGATTGTATTGAGAATATCAAATTTTGTCAAACATTTTAGCCTAGCTATAAGCGTGCATAAGATAAATGGCTACTTTTTTTTTAAAGTCCGTATAGTTTTGAAACAAATTTTTGAAAGTTAAGCAAACAAAGGTATATTAAACATAACCTTTAAATGAGAAAAATAGATCATATTGGCACAAATGCTAGAATCATCTATTACAAACAACTAGAACACTGCACTCAAGAAAAAACTTAAAAACATACACTGTCTCTTGGTTATATGTGATTCTAAACTTGAATATTGTGTAATTCATGATTGAAGATTGGATGACTTTGAGTTGATGGAAGGAGACCTGATAAGATGGAAATATCAAAGTACCTGTTCAACTGATATGGTTATTCGCATTTAACACTATAATAGCCACCAAATGTAAGCCCATGAGTAAAGGTACAAGAACACAAAGTAGGCCAGGATGAATTTGACGTCCATTGCATCATACTGAGATAAACTCATGCCAATAAATTCGAACGAGGTACATATAGAAAATAATATTCAAATACTTTGAAAAGCTACACATAAAAATACAGAACATTCAGATGATTGGAAATTGTGCATCGTATGATCAGTACAAGAAGATCTAGCATCTAGCAGAATCACTAGGTTCTAATAAAAACAAACAAATAAACAAACAAATAAAAGAGAGAGGGAGAAAAATATGCCATCTCGAATTCTCTGTTCATGTGACTTGGCAATATTTTCCTGCAAGCCTATTTATAATATATAGCCCTTTAACTCTATAATTGAATACAATCTAATTATCATCATTGAATAATGAAAGGGTCTTCTGTATTATATATTATTACACCCAAAATATTATCCTGTAATCGTGATTGACTGAACCTTAGTCACGTGAGGATCGAAAAGTAACTATGCAAATTTTGGGATTTAAATGCAAATGACGATTGTTTTATTTCCATGTTAGACGGATATCTTGAAAAAATAGAACGATTTGTATCATCGAACAGTGCATTGATACACTTAAATGAATGATACGTGTTTTTATGCATAACTTTCTGAAAATCAGATTTCCTATGTAAACCACATGAGCTGATCATTTTTAATTCGGAAAGTTTTTATAAAAATTTGAGTCTAATATATCAAACTCGAGTACATTTGTATAATTATTCTAAGTGATGAAAATTTCTATCTCCTCGTAGAAATTTCTTACTAGAAGTGAACTACATGACTCTGTAATTTAAGAGAGTATTGTATTACTGTTTACTCATATCTGTAAGCTAACTCTAAATCATGTTCAGTAAACTAGCAATATATGCATATGTCTCTCTGGAGAGATAACAGTGCAGTTGAACTTTGTCAGCAAATCTGCCAAATATTGCCAAATATCCATTTATAAAACATATATCTACGTAACTTACATCTTACATAGAAAGCAAACATCTGCAACAAAGAGTATACATTTTTAGAATAGGACAAGCAAAATCATGATTAAAACAGATTACATACACCAGTAAAAGTCACTGACAGTTTTGTAGGTAATTATTTATTAAAGGAAACATGCAAATCACTAAAATAACTACAGATGTTACCATACTAAATCGAAAAAAATGTCCATCAATATACCTTGTAAGAGGGAATGATTTTCTATATTTAAAAATATCCATTTGAATGTATACTTTTTGACTACTGCTTTCCTGTTTTCTTTGATTGCAGTGGTTTATCATTAGTATAAAACCAACTGTCTCTTAGACACAGCATTCCTCCTTGAACAATTCATGTGTGTCGTTAATAGCTTGGCAATTACGAAGCATTTCCTTCATATCCTGTGCCCTCTTGAAGGCATAATCATAGTCACCAAACACCTCAGCAACTCTCTCAGCCCATTGACTGATGTCACGATCTCTTTCTCGATCTGTCACACCAACATCGACAATGACAGCAGATGCCTTATCTTGATCTATGCACTTGGTAAGGAACTTAGCAAGGCCAGAGTTGCTGTTTGCTAGGATTGGTATTCCTGCTGCTATTGCCTCCAAGCCAACCATACCATAAGGCTCCACATCAGATGGTATCAGGCAAAGGTGACTTTCCTGTAAGTCATTTTTGATTTCCTTCTTTGACCAATTAGGGACCACTGTATATTCCAAGTGACCACATGTGACATGCTCCTTAATGAAATCACATGCTGACTCTGTCCGTTCCTCTTGAATACCAGTGATTCGCCAAACCGGAGGTGTCATAGTCGATTTCCACTTCTTGAGATTTTTTACATACTTATTGAGTCCAAGGGCAACTGTGTCATATCCCTTCATGTGAGTCATATGATCAATTCTCCCACATGTGAGGATCTGGCGTCTACTATCAGTGGACGGCTTCTTGGTTTGAAGTTGAAAAAAATCTTCATCGGGCATTGGTAGAAACATCTCGTGTTTCACGTCTGTCAGCTTGCTGAACTTGTTTTCAAAATGATGATAGACACGCGGACCGACAGAAAAAACAACATGTGATCTACTAACATCACTGAAGATATCTGCCTCCTTCTGCTGTACTCGTGTAGGTGTCAATTCATCTAACTTAACTTCGGTGTCTTGTGGTAACACATGGTTGAAAAGGATTACTTTCTTACCCTTGTAGTGCTTACTCTGTGCGTTAATAGCTACCTTGGAGGTTGTTAGGAGGTGCCCTATCACGACCTCTACGCCTGGTATCTTCATCAGTGATGGATAGTGGATTTGGTGATATGTAGTCAACCAGGTGGGACTTGGTTTGGCCTCAGGATCAACAACAACTGGCAGCATAAGTTTACCGCCTCGCGATGCTGCATCCTGCTGTTCTTCATTATTTGCTTCAAGGACTGTTGCGTGTACTTTTCGACCAGTTTCAGCAACAAGGCTGGACGTAAGTTTGTGGAGATTCACCACACCACATTTTTTAGTATCCCACTCATGACCAATGGTAAGAACACAGCCGTCACTGTGAACAAAAATATCTTGATATTGAATGATACTTCAATGCATGTGTTTTACAACACTAGTGACATAAAATACATATTCGTAGCATGTGTAGCCTATTGTAATTCACATATAATGTAATCTACCGGTATTTCTAAATCAACATAACAAAGAACAAATAATACTTAATATTATTTGAAGCGCTAGTCTGCCCTCTTCGGTATTCATCAGCCCAAAAAAGGCAAGTGTCATGCAATAAACAGTGGAAATGTAGCAAATATTCATAATATATATTATAGCCCAAACATGGGACTATGTGCCCGAGGGTAGGTGACCATTTGCCCGACGTAAGAGTGCAAATTGTCTCCTGCCCCGAGGGTACATAGTCCCTTGTTTGGACTATAATGTTTTTATTACATGCCTCTCTTACAAACATTTTTCTCTCAAAATATTTAGGTTTATTGGCAACTCATAATCATATGCTTTATTTCCATTTTAGACGAAAAACAGTTAAAAAATGGAACGATTTTCATCATCGAATGGCGCAATGATATATTTAAACTATTGTTATGCGGTATATCAATTTTTCTCCAAAATTTTCCAAAAACCTGATTTCCTATGCAAAACATGAAATTTCAACATTTTTTACATCAAAAAGTTGTCAAGTTGAAAATAGTTCCGGTTCACTTTCAGTCCAATGATGACTATGCGGCCCGCTACGTCATCGACGAGTTACCATTGAATCCTATGGAGCGCGCGACGTTCGATATGCGAGGCATGTAATAATGAAACTACTTATACCTAGTGCCTGTTGTCTGTAGGTCAGCACCATCAAGTTTCGCAGGGGCAATATCAGCATCTGTACTGTCTTTCATAGGGTTTTCTGTGGGCAGAACAGAAGGTAAAAAATTGATGTTTACATGCTAATATGAGATTGTAGAGAAAATGTCCAACAAATATATTGACCTATGTAAGTATTAACATGTAGTCTTAATCACATGTCTTCAGCCGTAATTACAAAAAAAGAAATGTAATAATAATAATTAAAATCAAATTATATTGCAGGAACCATCTCGTATTTCCAAATTAGTCTCAATTCTACTCAGTATCTTGGTAATGCTTTGCTGTCATTTAATTATTTACTTGACGTGTAACACTCTTACCTGCGCCATACCATAATTTCAGATGAGGATATAGCAATTGCTTCGCACTTCTTTTGCAGATAACCTTAACTTTCCCCTTAACTTCTTTGACTGCAGCACATTGATCATCTGTGTCCTCAGAACCTGGCAGTAATTCCCCACGTTGATGATTGGGACACTTACACTTGACGCTTACTTTATATGTCACATTCGGAGTGTATGTGTTGATAAGAATATTTAATTCATGTTCAACCACATTTCTGATGTTGCTGAGTAACTTCGGCTGAAATTCTGCGGTATCCTGAAACTCTGTCATAATTAGTGCCTTCAGCTCAATATCAGACCCTTTCTTACACAAGGTAAAGTGGAAATCATCATTTTCGATGAATATGCGAGCTCTGTGTTTTCTCAGGATCATATCCTCCTTGGGCCATCGCTTCAAGCATCGGACCACCAGACGATAGAACAGTCCCTCGGGCAGGAAATTCCCATGGAAGTGGAAATAAATCGGATCGCAGGACTTGCTGTCGGCTGGACACACAACGCCATTTTTTCCAGCTGCATCTTTCTGTAGGAGGCTTGGTAAGTAGTACACGGGTTTATCACTGTCAGTTTCTGGCATCCTGAAAAGGATGTCATACATTTCCGCTGTTGCCAGAAGAACTGCTTTGTCTTGGTGTCGATCATGACGTTTAAGGAGATAATCGAGTAATTCTTCATGTAATCTTCCTTCACGGTGCAATTCTTCAATCAGACTGCACACTTTTTGGGGAACATCCTCCACCTGTTCTTTGTCAGTCAGAGACTGAGTGATTAAAATCTTGAATAGATTGACCAGCCAAACAACATCCAAGATTACAGTGTCTTTCAGCTCAGGTATTGATTTTAGGTGGAGTATTTCCCCGACGCTGTGATAAAATTCAAGCGCTTTCTTTATTTCAACTTCTGTCATGTCCAACTTCTTTCCGAGCTCCTTCACTTCTTCCAGACATATTTTCTCTTTTTGAAGCTGCCTCATCGAGAGTTCCAGACGTATCCACTTCACTGGTACCTCTCCAAGGAAGAAGTACTCCATAGCATATTCTTGTAGCTTTTCCCGAAGTTTTTCAACGTATAGATCAGGAGCGGTGCCATCTTCTAGTCTTGATTTATTGTCAATGGCAATCATACCTACGATATGTGCATTGACTGCCTTTGTGGCATTTCTTCGCAAGTATTCACCGATTTCTTGAAGCCGCCTCTTCGCTTCTTTTTCGACCTCTACGTCCTCAGCATCAAGGGGAATATTGCTCTTAATATAGGAAACGAAACAAAACGAATAATATACAAAACGACCAGGTGAGACCAGTGGAATGGATGTAACTTTTTCAAACAAAACATACAAGCGATTAAATGTGCGGATAATGGACCAAGGCGTACTAGTTTCTGAGAAAAGATGGAGAAGAAAGAATATAGCAGTCTATTAGTTCGTGAGCTCATAAAGTCATAGAAATAAGAATGCCTTGTTTGATTTTACACACAGAAGTTATTGATTACTTTTCTATTTCATACTTCTTGAAAGTTATTTCCGGAGTACACTAAGTATGATGATGCGAACCATACCTTCTTAAGCAAGTCTTTCTTCGTTCCTAAAAGGATGACTGGGGGTGCAGGAGTTTTTTGAATACTTCCGTCTGGAAGTTTGAAGCTGATATTTGATCCAGGAAGGGCATGGGTATGTATAGAGTTCATCCAAAAACACAGGAAGTCTGAAGCAAAATGAAATGGTGATCTTGGCTATAAAGTATAGGCTTTGTTCATCACATTATGATTGCATTACGATCTTTAATAATATATCATTGTTGGTGAATAAAATAACGTGATTTGCTTACAGGAAATATAATAAGTGCCCTAAGGTGTTATATCTCAATTTGTATCAGAATCATTGTGTTGTGTTTTGAAAATCTAAATTAACCTTATCAACAAAAGTTTGTTAATGATGACAACACCACCAATGCCACTTACCCTGAACTGTCCACTCATCTTCAACAACCGTTGACATAATGTCTTCAAGAGATTTTGTCAGGTCAGTCACGAGGACAAAAATGACACGGTTACCTAAAAACACCTGTGAAAAGAACAGGTGGATACGAATGTAGATTAAGATGCATCATGGACTCACCTAAACAAAACACAGACAAAATAATAAGATACGTGTTATTCATCCTATAGTATATGATGGTAGAGATACGGCGAGAGAAAGAAAGGGAACAAATTAAATTAATCAAATGAACAACTAAATTCTATCTTGTTCAATGTTTTCAAGATTATTTAACTTTTAAGCAAGAAGAGACGGCATATATCTAAATACAGAAGACTAAATGGTCATTTCCAGGATACCGTTTAAAGAAAAGCGTACGACAGGTTTGGATTAAAGAGCCGCGATTGCTTTAAAGCAAAGTTGCTTGAATAACATGCTTGTGCCATGCTCCTTTTATACACACACAGAGTTTTCTTTGTTTAAAGATTTATTTGCGTGCACAAACCTGATGGGTTATGTAATACACACTTTGACCTGCAAAATCCCACAAACTAAAGTAAATGTCAGGTTTGTCAACATCACCAGCTTCATCCATTCGCTCAGTCAGACGCCGTTGAGTATCTTCCATTTTTTCTCCCTTTAACTTCAAAGCTTCTATTACTTCCACAACCTTTGCCGCGTCCGTTTCGGACTCTTGAGGGTATTCACCAGATTTATTCATTTCTAGAATTAGAACATCTCCAAGCAACTTCTGTGTTTCTTCAATCGACTTTTTGCTTTGTCCTTGGTATTTTGTGGTAAATTCTATTTAGGGTGATAGAAATAAGTCAAACTATGTATTTGTTCTTTAAGAATGAACTACCTATATATATTTTTGATTTTATTTACCCCTTAAAAGGAGGAATATTTCCAGGTATTCTTAGATTTTTGCAAAGGATACCATGAAGTGCAATTGATTCCTTGCAAAAGTTGGTGCTCTTTATTAATACTATGACCTGTCTTAGAATCGACAATCCTATGCATACAACATTTTAAATCATCACAAATTATACCGGTATGTATCTCTCAACTGTAAAATTAGTAGTACAAAGCTACCTTTAAAGATTTCTCTGTAGAAAAATGTCCTGACGATTATATTTTAAATGTACAGTATGGAGCTGTATCGACACACGGATTGGTTGAAGTAGTGCCACCTTGAATATGTCACGATTAAAAATATTTCATCACTGTCACCATATGACGTAAACATTACCATTTTGTGCAGAACTCTGCAATATACTTCCAAGAATGGCTTATATATGCATGTCACTTTGCATTTACGTACAAAAAAGATGCTACATAATAACATGCTATATATAGTAGCATTTTTCATAACCCCTATTTTCTGCCACATATTGATTTTTGTCTGATATAAGCTTTGCACTGACAGTCTATGAAGTGTGAATAAAACATTTATATCACCATCTATCTGCTCTGTGTTTCACTTTTTCACGGTAAGTGTATGTACACAAATTCGCTTTGGATTGAATATGAAGACTCTGTTGAATTAGGTGTTTATTTTAGCACTATAATCATGAAAGCAGTATATAGTTTTGTGCGTTTTCTAAAATAAGGGTGCTTTTAGAAATTTACCTAAAATAGCGGAGGATAGGATGAATAAGACGTATCTTACTTTCATAGCTTTACAAACTTATTTTGCATTACACAAATATAGGTTTAATTTTTGGCGGATTTTTGAATGGAATGTAGCAGGACATAGAGGTCAGAGTGTAGTTAGGAGCGCGTCCACACCAGTTTCTACTTATACTAACATTTAAGTTAAAAATATGTCAGTGCCACACTCTCTCTAATACAGATTTTATACTGTGTATAATGGTGACGTCTTCGTTGGACAAGCGATGTGTGCTTGGCCAGATACCCTCCCTGAAATACCCCTATACGGAATGAAACTGTTAATCATGTGATACATAGGCAGTACAATTGTTTTAAATGTCCTGTGAGTGGTCCAGATGCCTTAATTACAAGCATAGCCCACCGAATTCAGGTGCAGCCAACGAACAATGCACTTTTAAAGGGGTCCTTACTATGATAAGATATATTGTGTATGACAAGTAATGTGAACTGACTAATTTTAAGTCAAGAGGGTAATTAATCAGCTGTTCATAATTTGCCCTCCCACTAAAATTTTTCGACCTACCCTCCCGCACTAAAACTTCATTTTTACCCACTCCCCACTTATTTTTGCCTATTTCCCCTCCCCACTGTGAATTTTTGAAGTTCCCCTGCCCTGTGACGAAAAAAGCTTAGAAAAAATTCCCCTCAAAATTTTATCATTCCGTTTCCCCTGCAGACATGAAAAGTTATAAGTACTTGCCCTGTGTCCCAATTCCCGGAAACACCATAGCTCAACTTCCCCTGTCCCCCTTTTAAAAGTAGCTTTCCCTCTCCTCGTTTTTCGCCAAGCCCTGTCCCCAGGACAATCAACCTATATCTGCCCTGCCCTACAAAAAAACTAAAATTTGCTCCCCTGCCACTTAAAAACATGTCCCCTGCCCGAGCAAAATTAGAATTTCCCCTGCCCTCAAAAATTGCTCCTGGAACAGCTTTTTCGATGAATAGCTCCGTTGGCTGCACCTGCGAATTGACAGCTCGTCCTTTCAAGTCCTAGTTATCGCCGAACCCATCAAGACAATATCGCCACTCAAGATTTATCCCTACGATCTGATGCGTTTGCAAAATGCTGCTCAGGAAACATTTTTTTTGCACTCACAAATACTGATTGGAGGGGGCTGGAGGAATTCAGGTGGGGGTTGAAAATTCTGTTGGTAGAGGGGTAAACTTTGCTCTCCGTATAAGGGAAAGGGCCTGAAAATATATTTTGTTCCCTATTGTTTTTTTATATTTTAAGGTTCCAAGACAAGAAATTGACCTTTTTAGCCAACAATTTTCTAGTGGTTAATAAGCTCAGAACCCCCGTAAATTATATATTTTCGAAAAGCCTAGATATAGGGAAACATTTTGGTCACCATAGTGTCGCCATTGTTTACATAACTATCACGTGACAGGTAATTTGCATAACCTTTCAAAAATCGGTTTTCCCTATTTTTTGTTACAATGCTTTGAGATATGTGGCTGAAATTTGTGTGAGTGCAAGCTGTCCTGAGGATCTTTTAAAGTGTGACCCAGAATTGTTTTAAACCTTCTCAAACAATTTTTATGCCTGAAAAATGTCCAGAGCGGTGAATTTAACCCTAGTTGATTTCTTTAAAATTGTGCTTCAATAAAAACTAAGCAAGATATTAAAAATCCGAGACACGCTTTTGAACAGCGTTGTGACAGCTTGCATTCCAGCAAGTTTGAGTCAGATATTTTGAGGTATTGAGACAAAACATAGGGAAAACCGATTTTTGAAAGGTTATGCAAATTACCTGTCACATGATAGTTATGTAAACAATGGTGACACTGTGATTACAAAAATCTCCCCTATATCTAGGCTTTCAGAAAATGTATAATGTACGGGGGTTCTGAGCTTTTATTAAACACCAGAGAATTGTTAGATTAAAAAGGTCAATTTCTTGTCTTGGAACCTTAAGATTACATAGTTTGGTAGGTAATTCCATAAAAATGAATAACATTTTCACGTCATCTAACGGTTCTAATGTTAATAATAATTAAACGAAATCTAGAACTATTTTGTCTCATTCCATGTCTTTTATTTTGAAAAATTGTAAATATAAATGAATGCCATTGAATTTTCACATGAAAACACGTAGGCCTAGTAATGGGGCAGAAGCTGCAACTGTTGATAATATTTTCAGTTTTATGCAATGTAGTTCACATACACAATCTGTGTTGGTAAGCTGAATACTTGGCAGGTCAACATGTTGTAGGGAGTAGAACAAGAAGGCAGTTGAACAAAAAATTGTAAAATTATCAAAGTTAAAACAGCTACTGCCCCGCTGCTGCCTACAGGCAGTGTAACTGTCACTGCATACCAGCAGTGACAGAGATAGTTCAGACTCCGATGTAGTTGAAGAAGAGTTTGGGTCATATGACACTCATTACAGTGAAGCATACTTGTGTACAAGATCAGGCCAGCGAGCAACACATGGAAGACCAGAAGACTTGACAGTTATCAATAGACAATGGCCAAAATAGGAACAATAGGTTCACACAAAAAATTGTTGACTATGGTACACAAAAGGTGTACGTACTATTTGTCAGAATTAGAAACTCATAGAGATAGGAGTTGTGTCTCGTGAAGAATTTTCTACGGTAGGTCACAGTGCTCAGTTTTCCACTATTTGGCAAAGGTAACCAGAATTCAAAATTGCATACCCTTTCATGATAGTCATTTTTGGCGTTCTTCAGCGGGTTCCATTGACCCGACCAGATTTGGATTAACTCAATGCGGCGTAGACTGATAAATCCAAAAAATCTACTGATGCATTTAAAATCAATCAATTTCAAAACTTGCCTCAGGAATATGGATCTACAAGCTACTGACAACATTTCTATAATCACTACAGAATATTTATGTGAGCCTCAAAACAAGAAACTGCGCAATACGTTTATTTTTTCAGCGCGTACATCCCTTATAAATATGTGGCTATATGAGTTTTTTGAGGGGTACTTGAAAAATTTTGATGATATAGAGGGGATTTGATTTTTTTAGGGTATTGAGGGGAGGGATCTGAAAAAATAAGATTTCAATCGTGATTCTTCCAGGCCCTCCTCATTATTTGTGAACGCAGCCTGAAGGGTTTTCACGCACGGGTAGGTAAAGGTAATGCTATGCTATGCTGTTATGTAATGTAATGCTGACCTACCCAAGGTACTCCGATCAAACTACATCATAACACTTGCATTTACACTGCTTCTACAATACCCGGTTCCATAGTAAAGTCAAAGTCTTAAAGCTCATTCAACCTCACAGAATGCACAGTAATGCTTGTAATTTCAACCAAAAACTTGATGTCTTGCAGCTTTTGTGCAGATTTTAAGTTTACTAAATTATAATTCCTCCACAAGGATAAGCTTTCTTATATTGTCAAACATTTTCTCTTTTTGGGAAGATGTAATTCTCGCTTGCAAATTCGATGTACGTCTGCTAGCTTGAAGTATAAAATTACAGTTTTTTGCCTATGCTAACTCATAAGCCGACATATTGTCATGTTAATGAAGTCATAGTCTTGGGAATGTCTATCAGATACGGACAAACATACTTCTTGAGTGTTTTACAACTAAAACGCTTGGCAATAAAATAGTCTAGTAACGTACCTGCTCTCTGGAAGACTGATTATTTTCTCAAATGCTGAAAAGTAGAATTCTACCTCATCTCCGGACTATTCAGGAACCGATTTAGTGCATTTAGTAACATTAAACTCTGGCTCAAATTAAAATCTCTAGATCCAATTTGCTGTCGCAATTGCAATTCGATCTCACCTTTTTATTTCATACTGTTGCCTATCCGTTTTGCGCTATGCTCGCAACACTTAAATTTCTTTTGTAAAGGTTAGTTTTTTTTTCTCTAACTCAATTTTAGCCGATACAATCAATTTTTCGCCAATCGCAGTCTCGGTCCTATCATCAAAATAATCATCATAATAATCAAATTCTAATTCAGAGGTTATCGCTTTGATCATATCTGCCTTCTATTTTGAAGGTGTGATATCCTACAACATCACCCAAACTTTTCAACTTTGTTTTACGCATGCACAACTACATTTCCAAAGTAACACATTAGAGGTTGCTATGATAGTTATGAATAACAGAATAGCTAACGCAATCATATAAATATTCTGAAATGTGAAATACAAAACATTCCCCATGGATAAGGTAAAGTTTTCTTAGATAAGCCCCCAATTTCTTACATGTTGCACGGCTGGAAAACAACGAAATATAAAATAAAAAGAGCCAGTAATGTTCACCTGGTCACACACAAGAAAACTGAAAATCTCACCAACAAACATCTTCTTAAGGGTTATAAGCCTCTAGCCAACCACAAAACGGACATTGCATGATTTGAAGAATTTCTCTACTTGTAGTTGATTATTGTTCGATTACGGCACCTAGAGATCTCAGTAACATGTCATGAAAGACAACCGTTTCTAGTTGGAAATTAATGTATCTCGCACGCTTGAAATCGTCAGTATTAGCATAAACCAAATTGTTTTGCAATTAATATCCATCATCCTTACCCTTTATTATCCATTCTGTAATATCGATGTTGTAGATATCAGCTCCATCTGTACTGAGATGTCGTTCTTCATAGGGCTCGTCGAAAAGACTTCGTTTTGTTGATGTCTTTCCTGCACCATATGCCCCAACCAGCATGACACGACCTCGATAAATTTTCTTGTGTGTACTTTTGCTCTGTGATAGTTCTTGCAACCTTCTGTAAAAGTCCTGATGGTAAAATTACGGTAATATGGTTACTATACTATGGGGTTGTCTTGTGTATATTAAGGTTGTCTTACATTACATGGAAATATCTCAATTCTGGGTGACAAAATTGATATCGACAAATAATATGAAGGTGAATTACAGATGAGCATTTGAGACATTGCATTGGAACTCATTGCGCTCATATTTACTTTTTTAACGACAACTCTCAATACACTGCCCACACAATACAGCATAGCGAATAACTTTTAGAGTATTGTTTAGTTTTGCATCTTCCATGTTGCCTCTTCTCTGGTTTAAGCTCTGTTTGTGCATACGGTATCGCCAGAGAAACTGATAGAGGCTGATAAGATAATAAAGCAGTTTCCAGCAGAGTTCAATGTTGTTGTTTGTCTGTAAGATGCTGCCGCAAAGTAATGAATGTTTAAATCTAAAAGGGTAAATTTGGAAAAAAGTACCAAACCTAATCTAGTAATTATTAAAGATACAGCTGTACTTCAGTGTCAAAGTCTTTGCCAGCATCATTATTAATGTCTGATTGAACACTTCAACTGTTTTGGCAATTATTTACATAAAAACTGCTCCCAATCCAATCTAATGTGGGGGTTTTCGATAAACGTTTCGCAAAATTAAATAAACCGTATTTTATCAGTATATGTGAGGAAAAGTTTACCCTTCATAACCTTGGGAAATGAGCGCAGTGTACCGACCAAAGGGTATGATCAAAAGAGGACAGGCCTATTTACGATCCATTTGGACTTTATTAGTCATTCAGAAAGGAAACGTTTATCAAATACATATAGTGAAGTATAGCTTGAGGCGTATTATGAATGGCGAAACACATGAGCACAATTATTGGGGGAAGCAAATAGGTAAACTTAAATGCGTCATCCATATATGCGGTGACATATCTATTTGTGAATAAAAGCATTCAAAACGGTGACTCGAAATTACATGAAATCAAATAAATGACTTGAAATGTATGGTTGAACAAAGAAATTTGGAAAGAGAAATCGATTTTATTTACAATGACTGACAGAGATGTATTTTAAAATGCTTTCAAAATGTTAAACTAAGTTCAAATTATCATTCCCATACTTATGTTAAAATAAAAACATAGAACTCTCGAGCGTCCTTTGCAAGTTTTGATCATTCAATATTTTTTGTAATAATATATTGTCCGAAAACTTACCAGCTGGGGATAGGGAGAGAGAGAGAGAGAAAGAGAGACAGAGACAGAGACAGACAGACAGACAGACAGACAGACAGACAGACAGAGAAAAATAGATAAATTAATACTTGTTATATTCGTAGGATATTACCATGGTAGACTTTAACATTGATTTGAAAATGGATATATATTTGGAAAACATCATTTGCTAAATGAGGGACATGTAAAGCTTTTACGCATAGAACAAGTGTCATACCATAGACTATGTTAGAAATTGATTGATGACTAAGATGTATTTGTAACACGTAAATACGGAACATTATAAATGCTAAACATTTGGTTTAGGCTCACGTGTTAATTGAGAGCAGCTCATGTCATCCAGTAATTTCTGTTTGTCGGTGTGTACCCATACCCGCCTGTCTGTCATTCTGCATGTGCTTATACACCTATATATTTTCATGTAATTTGCCTATTGGTTTGAAACCTCAAACCAACTGTCAATGATTGGTTATGTGATCGGATTGGAATGATATTAGGTCAACAGAGACATGTTTTGAATCGCCATAAATGTTTGTATTTGTGTCCAGGTCTTACATGATAACAATTATATTGTCATTTTATGACAAAGTTTCCGTTTTGTATGTTGTGAGTCTAATGTGTAGGCCCACATACACTGCGCTTTGGATCTCTTTATATTTTCAGATTAACATAACATGACAGCCTGTTGGCTGTTTATTTTTGTATGCCAAAACGCATTGCTTAAATGAGATTGAATAAATATTATTCCCACCTGTAACGACCATCTTATGTTTTGGGCCTTTACTCAGATATGCTTTTAACGTTTTAGTGCGAACTTTGCACAGGAGGAATCAAGTTGAAATATATGTGCATGATAATTTGAGTTGTGATATGATCGATTGAGGACTCAATGAACCTGTATTACAACATATATTTCATATCCGTGGTGATAGCTTTAACGTAACCAATTCAATAAAAATATGCACACAGAAAACATGTTGACATAGATCTCGATTATACAAAGGCTTGTTTTAGCCATTATGTTGCCCACTCGGCATAAAACAAAACATGAAGTGCATCATCCATATGCATAAGCAATGGAATTCACTCCATTACATAAACATTTACATCAAATGGAAATTAAGTTCTAACGTTATTAAGTGTCCAGGGCAATCGTCATTTCCGACTATGATAAAAGTCTATCAAATGATGTTTTGGAAACACTCGGCATTTTGATTCAAGTAACGATGAACTCTCAGATTGCAATAAATTAAAAAAAAAGATTCCAATCGGATTTGATAATATGTACGCAGGTAACCTAAATTGACATACATACATACATACATACATACATACATTACATACATACATACATACATACATACATACATACATACATACATACATACATACATACATACATACATACATACTGAAATATCGTCCAACGATTGTCAAGTATTTTAGTCTTTTAAATTTAGTTTTAACGACCGACAATGGCTCTGACCGACAGTAATCATTGTTACAAAGAAAAACAAATTAATTTAGAATTTATTCATTTTCATCAACAAAGAAAAAACCATCATAGTACCTGTTCTGAAATTTCCTGCACTGACAAGGTGACAACGGATGGCTATGCAATCATGTGCCGGGTAAAGCTGAACTACTTCCATGTTTACACTCTACCTATTAAAACCTCGATTTGAGTATGGTATTTTTCAATTGATGATGATGCTTACTTTGTGCAAGACAAGTTGCATAACTGACCTTCCATGACTGACAAAATCTCACATCGAAGAGATTAGTAGTACACTTCGACATAACGAATGTGTCTCGCTTGTACGTACGTCCTTGGTAGCGCATACAGTACAGTACGTGTGACGGCGTGATTATGACGCAACTGAGCGACCGCAAGATCGTGTTGAAAATTTGCCACATTGGCGACGTCGTGTTTCAAATAATGTGATGATGTAAAATTGCTTCGCTCAAAACTCTATCGTTTGCCTACCAACCAAACACAGTCCAACAACACTGCACTAAATCAGCGTTTTCAGCAGTAGATTTCCTTTTCCGTGATCAAACAGTCTTGCCACATCTAAAATGTTACCTGGTTGATCTTCGGCATTGTTCGCATTTGTCTATCACCCATAAGCTCAGGAAACTATTCATGCTCGGATAGACATGTTTCATAGTCAGGGGAAAATCGGACAGTACTCGTGGTAGCTCAGTTACGATATCGCTTGAAACGCGCCGGACAGCGTTGCCAGTACCACGGTCCCTCCAAAAGAGGGACCGCGCTTTGGCGACGTCGTCTAGCAATGAGGAATAAAGTGCCTTGCTCAAGGACACAACACCATGGCCATGCCGGGGCTCGAACTCACCATCCTGTGATCGTATAAGGTCCGTTGCTAACGGCGACCTAGTGAAATTTGTATTTTTTCGAATTCGCTTTTTTTGACGCCGTTGTCATATCTTATTGAAAGAAGCTGGAACTGACGACGAGTGTTGACGTAGAACTTGAACTTGTTTATTGAAAACGGAACCATGGCTAGGCCTCAGTGACGGCTCAGCCACTGATACATCAGTCTGTGAGTCTGCCCATGACTGAGTCGGTCCTAGTGCACTCTTGTTTCGGTCAGTCCACAAGGGAGTGACCGTGGTCCTGAGTGTCTGAGGTCGTCCCTGAGTGAATGTCCTGTCTCGATCACTCCACAAGGGAGTGTTTGTGGTCGTCAGTGTCTGACACCAGATAAGGGTGGAACATATTATAATCAGGGTCGGACCCCTTCTCTAAAAGCCGGCAGTAATTTTTTTGTACACTTCACGGTGCCTTACAAATATCCGGGCAGGGAAGGGGTGCCCCTTCACTCGCCCACCCTCCTGCATTGCAAAATAAAATTCTGAATGAATATGCGAGTTACGTAAGTTAAAATGATGAAAGAGCCCAAATAAAAGTAAGAACATCCTGGAAGATATATTCTGCTCAGAAAGAACTAACTATTGCATTATTATTATTATTATTATTATTATTATTATTATTATTATTACAAGTTTAGGGGCTATAAGTATTATATAGAAATCTAATAACAGTTCATTGAAGCTGTGTGAGAATTCTGAAAAAGAGGTGTTGTATATTTTAATTTTGTCAATAGCAGTCCGGGTCAGCTCCAAAATTGGAGACGCTATACCATAATATTTTCCCCCTCTCATTAGCCAATCAGCGGCCAGCGCGCCATCAGTAAAATTGTATTTCCT
>LD347042.1:41698-69439 GCA_001465055.1 Ptychodera flava | reverse complement strand
AGAGATGGGATGGTCGGAGAGACAGAGAGACAGAGAGACACAGACAGAGAGACAGACGCGCAGACAGACAGACAGACAGACAGACAGACAGACAGACAGACAGACAGGCAGGCGGACAGATATTATTTTCACCATGCATTTAAATTACCCACAAACATGTTACAAAGCAGCTTAAAATTTTAGAAGATTAGTTCCAAATAATATACACTTATCCAAAAGCTAGCAAAACCTCTATATCTGCACACGACATATACTAGATTACAAGGCACGACCCAATTGGAAATGTGTTTTACTGCAACCTTCAAAGACTTCATATTGAATGCCGTTTTTGCCAACGAAATGCCAGCGCAAATTGGTATCGAACAAGCTTGTACACTTCGGACGCAAATGCCGCTTCTTAAGTACAAACGTCTCTGATTTGTTTCGATTTTTTGAGAGACCCTGACACCATCCATTATACATACATCACCTTTAACCTATAAAGAGTGCCAGTCTGGAGAAGTCCATCTCGCAATGCATCGATTCTGCTCCTCCTATATACATTTCCAAAAATACGATAGGATAGTCTTGGCCCAAAACATTGTCCCAACACAAAGTACACTTCCAGCCTTCTTATATTGGAAAAAATATCCGAACCAATAGTCCGATGCGTCGGGTTCCTTTCATTCAACTCTTCAAAAGACAGTCACCCCAGACATCAGTAATTTTTCCACCTTGGCTGACCCCTCTATAATCTATTTCCTATACCGCACGGTCTTGGACTCTGTGTGACTAACTTTCTGATTATGGTGTCGGAAACGGAGCAGTACAGAACACTTTAATATTCTTGTTGCTCTTAAACTTGAATCTGTCGAAAACTCGTTTCGAAATCACATGAGATGGTACCATTGTTCGATGTACTTTTAATAATATATCGTTGTAAACCTCTTTATTTTATTGTGTCATCCGCAGATAAAATTTTAAAAAAATGGATTAATGCATGTGTTATTCTCGTAATCAATCGAGACAGGCACTCTCGTCGAACAAACAGTCATACACAATCACACTGATGGGAACGACTAGTATTCCTTAAGCCCAATTCTATACCAACTGTTGCCTACCCTTTGCAAGGCATTTTCGCAGCAGACAATCGGATGACTTGTGATGGCCTCGATGAATACACTTCTTTCAGATATTAAGTTGTCTTGGACGGACGCTTAGTCACTAAGCCAGCCGAAATAAAAAGGAATCAAAATTCATTTGCCAAACCATCTCTAAATTGGTACAAAAGCCGATCGGAGTATCAAGGAGCATTAGTTATATTCCCTATGCCAAGACCTCTAACAATACAAGGGTAATATAGCCGTGTCGATGTTGTTCGTGGCAAATGCTTGCTGCATTGTGAGTTTCCGGGTATCTAGTGAACAACTCGTATATATTTAAGGTATTATGAGCCTCGAAAGTGAAAGACTTAAACTTTTGCTCAAACTTTCTTTAATGAATCTTTCGACCATTCTCTTTCAAAATCAAGAATAAAAATCGGGGGTAATCGTGCAAATTTTGGTACTAGAGAAACAAATAACCCAAGATTTACCGATATTTAAAATTCAAAATGGCCGCCATCCCTGTGTTATCTCTATGGAGAAAAATAAAATTTTCGAATTTCAAAAATCTAAGCCGATAAAAAGTTTTCTTACACCAAGATCTTTAAAACGAACCCCCGCAAATGGTAGATCAGAAAAGAATTGTAAAAGTTTGAGAGTGCAAATATCTTCCCCTGAGGCGTGATCTATCTTAATATTGCGTAAGAAAAACGAAATCTTAGCCAATAGTAAGACGGCCGCGGCGCCAAGACTGTAGTGCAAGAACAATGAGACGTGGTCATTTCCGCATTGTGCGGATCTATGTGCTCCCAATGGAGACAAAATCGCGCCTCAGTAGCCCTTATTATAATACGCCACATGCTCATTCCGTGTCGCGATTCGCCAGAATACGTCACGTGACGAGAAAATAGATACGTCTAGTCCCCACCGGATCGAAAAAAGTGACGTCAGAGGGTATTTTTGAAAAGCTATTTCCCTAGGGAAATAGTTCTGACCAAATTTGGAAAAGTGCCCGGTCACGTGACCGTCACGGGCGGAGTGTCGTCTGCAGCTTTGTAACAATGGCGGGTGACTGGAACGTGATGTGCGTCCGGAGTAGGTGACGACACATTCTCTAAAACAAATTTTCCAACAGTTTCCAACATTCCAACAGCGTAGGAACTTGAACAGCTCATCGACGGAAAAGATTAAAGTGCAATTGAGGATGTCGCTAGGTATGATTCGAATATTTTTTGAAAGAAATAGTCCATGAGCCAGACCCCCAAAATTGGTCGATTGGTACCATTTGGGTGGCAAATTCCCCCATACATTTTCTGAAAGGCCGAAATCTGAATTTTCTGAAAATCTATGGTGGACATGTCTCAGAAGTAGCTTTCTGTCTCAAAAGTTGTTGTCATGGCAACCATACTAAAAATCTTGAAAGTTAAGAATACTATACAAAACTGACTATTTAGTGAACAGCAAAAGATATTTACATGATTTCATGACACATACTGGTACCTCACATTATGGCCTTTCAGTTGACCCCATGACCTTGAACATTCTGGGTCAAGGTCAATAGGTCATGCCCATAACATCTCAGGATTTCTGTAAAATCAAGCATTTTTCACAAATACTTTTCTGCTACGTTTACATAACATATAATAGAAACTCAAAAACTTGCTCAACAATAGCCAAAGATGTGTGCTCTTTGAAATTAGTATGTTTTGTATCAGGGATGATGTCGTTAGTGAGTAATTACCAAGGCAACCATATGTGTGTTTTCAGTTATGCATGTAGCCTATGAGCCAGACCCCAAATTTTGTCAATTTGCTTCCATTTGACTCAAGTGGGGAACAAAGCCGCCTTTTAGAAACCTGAAAATCTGAATTTTGAGAAAATCTTCATAGGACAATTTGCTGAATACGCTTTCAGTGTAAATATTGTTGTCATGGAATCAGCATTCAAAAGCATTAAAATTAAGCATACTATGTAAAATAGATTATCAAATACACGACAAAAGATATTTGATTGATTTAAGAATGCATATCAATAGTTCGCATTGCTTCCTAATTGACCCCATGACCTTTAGATTTGTAGGTCAAGGTCAATAGGCATTGCCTTCAGCAACTTAGAAATTGTTTAAGGTGGGATTTTTTTAGTCCCCACGGACACCGTCCGGGGGGGGGACATAGGTTTGGTCATGTCCGTGCGTGCGTGCGTGCATCCGTTCACGCAGATATCTCAGAGATGCCTGGAGCGATTTCATTCAAACTTGGTACAAGGATAACTTCATATGTCATAGATATGCACGTCGATTTGTTTTGTGATACGATCCAATATGGCTGCCAGGCGGCCATTTTATTACGATTTTTTCATGTACAGAGCCATAACTCAGGCATGTTCCAACCGATTTTATTCAAAGTTGGTACAAGGACATTGACCAATGTCATAGATATGCACGTCAATTTGTTTTGTGATACGATCCAACATGGCTGCCAGGCAGCCATTTTATTACGAATTTTTGATGTACAGAGCCATAACTCAGGCATGTTTCAACTGATTTTATTCAAAGTTGGTACAAGGACATTGACCAATGTCATAGATATGCACGTCAATCTGTTATGGCTGCCAGGCGGCCATTTTTTTACGATTTTTTCATGTACAGAGCCATAACTCAGGCATATCTCAACCGATTTTATTCAAAGTTGGTACAAGGACATTGACCTATGTCATACATGTGCAAGTCAATCTGTTTTGTGATACGATCCAATATGGCCACCAGGCGGCCATTTTATTACGATTTTTTCATGTACACAACCATTTCTCAGGCATGTTTCAACCGATTTTATTCAAAGTTGGTACAAGGACATCGACCAATGTCATAGCTATGCACATCAATTTGTTTTGTGATGCGATCCAATATGGCCTCTGTGCGGCCATTTTGTTACGATTTTTTCACGTACAGAACCATAACTCAGACATGTATCAAGCGAATTCATTCAAAAGTATTTTTATCACAGACCTAATGAAGAGGACTCTATCCTTTCTGAGGACCTGTATTCAAAATACCCATTAACAAGTGGGGACTGTGTCATCAACGATGACTTGTTGCAAATAGCTTTGCAACATTTTTACCAAACCAAAAAGTACAAACATGAAAACCTAGTCAGCTATAAAAGCTAATGCGATCTCTTTAAAATACTAGTGTTTTTTATCGTATACCTTGTTGACAGGGCGGTAATCACCATAGCAACCATCAATGCATTTTCAGATACAGTAATAGAGCGACATTGGACATACCTTTGCATGTATATTAATGGTTATAAAATCATTACTTTTGTGTGCTAAGTACACAGCAATGTCAACTAAAGTCATATCGACAGTAAAAGAGGTCAAAAGGCAAATATACGTAAATGTGTTTGATTGTTTAAAAACAAAATTTGGCAAAGTTTTATGTTTTTGTTTTCATGATTGAAGTAACATGTTAACTTATCAAAAATGAGTATCTGTGTCGGACCAACGTAGTTGGTGGGAGATGATTATAAGCTTGTCAACGAGTAGACAAGTAGTCTGTTCTCAAGAGATACCGATATACTATAACTTTTTCCGGATTTCATGTTGAGCTACCCTGTATCTCCAGATAAATGCTTTTGGTTGTTATTTTCCATTGGGGCGGAGCTCAGGTCACATGGGAAAAGCTTTAACAAGAGGCCTAGCAGCCGATAGACTTCTGCTGTTATGTATTGCTTAAAAATAAAAAGGGTCAGGTTTTGTTTGTAAATAAACTTTGTAATACTGATACGTCTGCTTATATTTTAGGAACACTGAAAAAGGACATCCTTGCAAATACATGTATTACTATTATATAATAATGGGCTCTTGTTTTTCATCTCTACCATAAATATGCGAGTATCAGCAAAATTTGAAGAAACTGAAGTAATACCTAGGAACCTTTAAAGATAATTGTGAGAAAATTGTGTTTTTCAAACAAAAACGAAAAAAGGCCCAAAAATTTCAAGTACGAAACTTTTCTTCTCAACTTGAATAAACCTCACTCAGGATGTCCCTAGGAACCCACATAACACAATTCAAAGTTGATAAAAAAGAAGAAATGCCCCAAAATACAAATATGTAAATCTCACCATGATTTGAACAAATCTAAATGAACTCAGCCAAATGAGTTGCATACCAGTATTGAAAGCAATTAGACCAGCAGTTTCAGAGTATAAAACAATTGTTGATAGATGACGGATGACGACGGACAATCCACCTATCTGATATGCTCCACGTCACTGACAGCGGAGGTAAAAACTGCGTAACCATCTTAATTCCTGAAAAATGATCGCTGTGTCGTGAATATCTTAGTCCAGTTAGTTGCGCTGATTTAATGACTGTCGGTTTCAATATTACACATGTTGCTACAGCAAGTAAAGTTAGCCTTTTTGAATCTATCTATTCGCCTTTTATTGAAAGTTTTGAATTTTGTCTAGGCATGTACAACACACATATCATGCGCATATAATATCAGAGTAATTAAGTAACAAAGAAATCATCAACATATAAAATAATTCAGCTTCATGCGATATTTCTTATAAAACTGGAAAAGTGAGTTGTGTAAGTAATAAAATCAAACATCTTGAAATTAAACTTCACTAGTACTCCAAGGGAGTGATTCATTTGTTGTACATCCTATTGGTTTTGTGGTCATATACTCACTTATTTTTTCAGACATGGAAATTCACTTAACCTTTAGTGATTAAAATACAATTAGTCATCTCCTAAATAATCTTTAATTTAATATATATTTCAATAAAGTAAAAAAGATTAAGTGGCATTTCTTTTTTCACGCAATATCATTGCCTCGATTTAGTTTGTGAAAAATTTTGTTAAATCTAACGTAATGGATGTTTCAGAGCATGTTAATCAAAACAAGCGGGCGAAAAATGTGCAAATATTACGTCCACGTATCATTTAAGGAGCTATGGTTCACATCTTAATAAGCTCGGGGAACTCAACTTTTGGAAAGGTTTGTTCAAAGCAACCAAAATTCGCAAATTTGAAATTGTAGTACATATTGTATAATCTAGACCGTGGAGAAAAGTGTTCCCACAAGAAAACACTTAGTAGACTTGAATGTGAAAATTCAGTTCAATCTACTATTAACTGCAATCTGAGTCTAGGGTGTCACAAAGGGATGCTATAAATGTAAATACTGGAGTCTATCAGACAAAGATGTATAATTTGTGAAAGAACAAAATATGTAATAAAGGGGCTAAACGCTAGAACCCCTACATCAAGCAGTAGACTTGAGGCCAAACATAAGTCTTTGGGAAAATGCTGTAGAAAGGATGATGGCTATCATGTCTAGGGGTATTGTAGCAGCAGAAGCACACTGCCACCGCAGATGCTATACAGTACCCGACCACGGACGGTGACCCGACAGAACTAACGCAACAAAAGGCATAGCCTCGGGCAGGCCACAGGCTTGCCCCAGGCAAGCTCGGGCTCACATAGGCTTGCCTGGGTCTGCTACAAAAACCCTTGATTTTACAGAATGCACAGTCTGAGCTTGTGTTTGATAGCTGGCATACCTTTACCAACATTACCTTGTTGTGATTGGAGACAACAGCTGGAAAATTTGTCGTAGCTTATGCTTCCTTGTTATAATATTCGACAAATATTCGATATCATGGCTAATATGAACACATCTTGTAAGACTGAAGGACAGCCAGGGGCGTAAACAAGTGACAAGATGGAGTTCAGTTCAGATACAGCGCTGTGATGGAGATACTTGTTGAGTTCAGTAATTTTTCCCCAAATAAATTAAAATTGGTCAAGGAAAGAAAATTGGTCAAGGAAAGAGCCGATACCGTGCAACAAAATATTTGGAAAATGGAATTCGATTGTATGGTTGTAAATGTCGAGAGTCGTTCATTGCCGTCCACACGACGTTAGGTCGTTATCGTTCAGCTGTCAGTGAATTTGATTCCGCTGGAGCCATTCACGTCATTTTCAAACCCGTCGAATATGTTCCGACGAAGATTCGCCCAAGAAGAAAATATTTCCTTCCTTCGCTATATATGTCGTTTTACGTTTCTGCCATGTTTTCTTTTAAAAAGTACGCCGAAGTTTTCTTATTTTGTTCTTTAAAATGTATGGACAGGCATTATTTCTCATCTCAAAATAGTATATGTCCCAGGACAATAGTAAAAAAACACCCTAGCTGTCTTTATTTTGGGGCACATTACTAACGCTAGGATTTTTTCCAGAATCCGAATAACAGAACTATTATTGTTCAGAGTTTTCCACTGACTTTTGACAGCAGGGCGTGACATCTGGCCACATTTTAGGTAACAGAAAAAATTGTGTAGCCTGTCCATTTACCACTCAGGCTTCCGTTAGGAGATGAAGCCATGCAAGTGGTTCTGAAAGTTTATTTTTAATTTACTAAACAACAGACATCAAAACAGGTCCAATAATCATTATCATTCAAGGTAACTAAGAAATTTACTAGGTCCAAGGGATATATCAAAAAATGACAAAAGCAATGGGGTAATCTTGAACCACGAAATACTTTTGGTACCACTTGTCCGGAATGGGTACGTGTACCCTGCCAGCTAGCTGCCCCAATCAAAATTGATCCAAAGCGACAAATCTAATACAACGTTACCGGAAATTTGATAAATATCTGATAAACATTACGTCAATGCGCAGTTAGTTTGTTCAAGCGTTTGGTTGACAGTTGATGTCTTGATATCGATGATATAATGCGTTGATATGCAGTCAGCAACAGGCTGCCCTGGTTACATTGTCTACTGGTTCCGTAAAATTAGATATTAAATGTCTAAACCTTCGCCAATTTCAAAATTAAGACTTTCTACAGCTGAGTAGCATACACACGCAGATCTAGATCGATTAAATTTGATAATTTTATCTTGATACATTTTCAAAAGCATTCCCTTGTTTTACTTGTTCGGCGTCGATTTTCATGATGAACATCCATTTTTGCTCACGTGTTTACACACGTGAGCATATGTCGCAGCGATGTCTGTCTGTCTGTCTGTTGGTCCGATATCTCAAAAACGGCTTATCAGATCAGAATCAAATCTGGTACATAGATTCAGTTAGCAAATGGCAAGAACTGATTAGTTTTTGGTGGGTGTGGCTTGCATACTTTTTGCTAATTGCATTTTGCCAGGGAAAACGTAGAGGATCATAGAAAGTCAACATAACATTGGTCGTTGGTCATTTGTAATTAGTAAGTTAACGATGAACGTTAATATGTTTGTTTTATTTAGTGCTATACACTTTTGATCAAGCGGTTCAAAACAGTAGTTTTATTATTAGCGCTATCAGACACATTTCATTTTGTTATCTATCGTTGATATATTTACGGCTGATGTCCAGCAGCATTAAAAACTTATTTCTGACTGGTCTATTTCTTTGTTAGATCAGGTGTGGGCCACGCATATAAAGGTATAAGTACTGGGGCTCAGTACGTTGTTCAAATTGTCACGATAAAGTTCAGATGTCATGTCACTAATGATTTTGCATTTACGTAAACGTTCGAAAAAACATTAAAATGATACATGTTTGTTTACAGTAGTATGAAAATTCTGAAGATATACATTATTGGTCAATACGTATAGCTATAGCTAATAGATGTAGGCTGTAAGCTAATAGATGTAGGCTGTTAGCTAAATATAAGCTTGTTGATATTGCTTATCATTGATAATTATGATGTTTAATACAAACTGGTACCATAAAATATTCTTTCCGTGTAAAACATATACGTAACACCATAGAAATCACCATTTTATTCTACGTTTAACCTTGTTCTTTCATTGACCTTGACCTTGGTTTGAAAAGAGCATCAGACAATGTGGTCAAATTTAATACCGGTAGAAGCCACATGTATCGTTTATCAAAGACAAGAGTGCATCTTTGCTGACAAGAGTGCACCTTGCTTGAAAATGTCAAAAAGTGCACAACAAAAGAGACACTATTTCTGTGCATAGTCACCTGAAATGTAAACTTTCCATGTTTTGAACTTTGACCTCATTTGGTCATGTACGCCTGACCTTGACTTTAAGGTAACATCTTGAGTGAAAGTTAGAATGTGTAACATATCCTATTTATGTTATCAATTTTTGTATGAACATTTTCATAAAGCAGGATATTCACTTTTGTATACAATTGTACTTTCTAAATAATTCAGATGTTTGTTTCTATGGCAACGGTTTTCACCCATTTCTAAGCTACCAAAACTTTTCAGAAAATTCAGAGTTTCAACTTTCAAAAATATATAAAGTGTGAGATTGCCCTCTGCGTGCCCCAAATAGTACCAATTGACCATAATTGGGGCCTGGCTCATAGAGTACATGTATAACTGAAAACACACTGACGGTTGCCTTGGTAATTACTCACTACCAACAACATCCCTGATACATAACATACTAATTTTCAAAGAGCACATATCTGTGGCTATGTCTGAACAAGTTTTTGAGTTTCTATCATATTTTATGTTAATGTAGCAGAAAAGTATTTATGAAAAATGCTCTATTTTATCGAAATTCTGAGATGTTATGGGCATGACCTATTGACCTTGACCCAGAATGTTCAAGGTCATGCGGTCAATTGAAAGGCCATGATGTGAGGTACCAGTGTCTGTCTTGAAATCACGTAAATATCTTTTACCGTTCCCTAGAAAATCAGTTTTATCTAAACTTCTTAGCTTTTAAGATTGTAAGTATTGTTGCCATGACAACGACTTTTGAGACAGAAAGCTACTTCTGTGACCTGTCCACCAAAGATTTTCATAAAGTTCAGATTTTGGGCTTTCAGAAAATGTATGGTGGAATTTGCCCACCCAAATGGTACCAATAACCTATCTGGCTCATGGACTAAAAGTAGTACCACGTACAACTGAAACCGCTGTACATAGCTCAGTAAACTTGTCACAATGGATTGTTGCGGTGCAAA
Source organism: Ptychodera flava (assembly GCA_001465055.1). Lineage (NCBI taxonomy): Eukaryota > Metazoa > Hemichordata > Enteropneusta > Ptychoderidae > Ptychodera > Ptychodera flava. The sequence continues at coordinate 59,393 of LD347042.1, read as the reverse complement.
ATATCAAAACACATTAAAAACTATATAACAATACAACATGAGCATGTGGTGTGTTATAAAACACCTATAGCCTGGTCTTTATTCGGGCTATAGCGCTCGTCTATTACCCCTGAGCTCGTTGCCGTGTGTTACCAGAAACACATCGCTATACCCCTCGGCCTACGGCCTCGGGGAATAGCGATGTGTTTCTGGTAACACACGGCCCCTCGGGGTAATAGACGGGCGCTATAGCCCTCATGACCAGGCAATTAATATCGATTTGGTACCACCGGAAACCACAGAATTCTAGAAACCCAGAAACCTCCAGAGGTCGATACAAGTATAGTCCATAACCTCTTCTGCACACTTCGTGCACACAATAAAGGAAGCCACGCTTATAAGCGAGTAGTTGATATTGCATCCATTGTCTCGAGAGATTCAAGAATTGCGGAAAAGTATGATACTTACCTTTTAAAGAGCTATCCGTATTAGTATCCAGTAGTGCTCTAAATGCTATTTACAAGATGTACTGTGAATTATGAGAGAGAGAGAGAGAGAGAGAGAGAGCGAGAGAGAGAGAGAGAGAGAGAGAGAGAGAGAGAGAGAGAGAGAGAGATGCATGTGTATGTAGTTTCCATTTCGCAAGCGCAATATGTTTATATAGGTTCTGACTGTATTGAAGGACAACACTAGTACTGAATCTATAAAGGTATACAGTCAACACATTTTGTATACGGATAATTATACGGATAATTGGAACGAGACGATTTTAGGGTACAGTGACAGTAAATATATATATTGATATCTTTGATAACTTAATATCTTCAAACAATTTGCCATTCATTCTGTTCGAGGGATAGGGGTAAAATGTAACACATCGAAAACTAATCATTTTTATCATTCTTGGAAAAGAGCATCGGTGTTCATTTAGCTGCATGTATTGTATTTGCGGTAATTTAATACATATAACGGTAAAATTAATAACTCACTCGAGCTCACCCAAAGTCACGAAGAGTTAGTGTATGTCGTAATCTGCTACCTTAGATCATGTTGTATATAGGATGTATGTCATGTGAGGTCATATTACTCACAAAATATCGATTTCCCGATTGCCCCAGAAAAGCAAGCTCATATCGCATGATTTAGAACGATGTATCTTCTTTCCGGTCACTGCCGACATGACTAGAAGGAACAGCAGGAGACCTGGTTTATTCGTGTTACTTGCGTACAACGCAGAAGCGAATGGAACGGTGTCATCCCACCCCTTGCATGTGCACACTAGAGTGTCGTACTTCCTGGCTGTAAGAGTTTCATGATTGAAAGCGGCGAGGTTGCCGATCAAACACTTCGCAAACTTCTACGGAGCTACACAACATTGGTGCAGGAGCGATATCATGTATATAGTTCTGCGGTTTAAGTCAATTCAAGATATCCAACAACTACACACAGTTTCACGTGTATCAAGGAAAACCCCATCAACGCTCTTGATTCTTCTAACTTCAATAAAGATTACTGGTAATTCGAAGTCGACCAACTCTATCGTCATCTTTTATAACTTCTTAAATTTTCTCGGCATTGAAAACTTCCTGTGGTTTGCGTTGAACCGTTGGCAACACGTGAACTTAACATAACTGTCTTGAGGAGTCGCCAACACTGTCAGGCGTAATTATCGTCTATAGGCGATAATCATAGGTTCCCTGTGGTTAGACGTTTATTTCTCATTATTTCTCTTGAGAATCCATTCCACTCGTGACGTCAGAACCGCATTAGCGGCCGGGAGATTCAACACTGTCAGTAAAATGTGTCGTAATACGACGTGAAAATCGCCGTTTTTCCGGTGATTTTCGAGCTGAGAGGTAGAGTAAACCGCAAATTAGCTTTGTTATGTGTATTTTATGTCTCGTCATGTTACTTTTTACTCGATCGCTCGTGAATGGGGTGTTAGTTTAGCGCTCGGAAAGTTGGATGCGTGAACTGGAAGCCGGCCTATGGGTTGCATCCTTTGTGTACTTACAGGAAGAGAGTGAACGTTGGAAGAGAGTTGCATTGGGCCAAATAATGATAGTGTCATTGTAGTAGTGTTTTTATGACATCTACAGTACTTTTGCAACAACACTATAGTAATGTTTATTGAATTTTATTGGTCAACAACAACACAACTAATATAAACATAAACTACAATACAAAACCACAACAACAACGACCAGATTTCTGAGACGTCCGGTTAACTATATCTCACAATATAACGACTTTCAGACCGACGTACTGTATTTTTTTATAATTTTATTTCTCATTATTTCTCTTGGGAATCTATTGCACCATGGTTAGGATTGATTTTGTCTTCAGTGTTACACGCTACCAAGACGACAAGAACCGATGTGTAGTCGCTTCCGGTCTTGTTCGCATGGATAAGGATCTATTCGGGTGTACTTGTATGTTGTTCACCCCGTAGCCATTGAAGAAACAAAATTTATGTTATCAACAGTTGCAGGGTCGGTGCCTCCATGATGTTATGCACAGAACGATACATGTGTATTGCTTCGTTAATTGTGATCGTATTTGTACTTCCTGAACTCAGCCTTGGATAATTCGATGCGTGCGAAAGGTTTCTGAGGAAGGGAGTGTTAACCATGCCTGATTCGCGTTGTAACCATTAAACACCCGTTAATAATAAAACAAGACACACCAAGCGGTTCTGTCATTCAACCAACCATGCGGATGCATTACACTATTCCATGTCTCCAGCTACGCACGCAGCCGTATATAGTGAAGACGACCAGTCAGTCATTCATCCATCCATGCCTGAGCGCAAAGAAAGAAAGTTCTACTTTAGACAGCTAATACAAATTTACCCGTCGATTATTCGGGTGGAGATCTGATGGGAAAAATATAATCATTAAATCAATAATAACGGAGACTTGTTTTTCCCTTTGCTATTCACATCAACGGGTACTCCTACGCCAACAATTGACGCACGAGTTTTTACACAACTCGTTTTGTTGGAGCTCAGTGCCGATGACAGATACCGCATGCTAAAGGCCATACAATCTACTCGACTAACTCGACCAACATAACCACACTAACGGCAAAACTACTACTTAACAGAGTTTACTCGACTGAAGTTTTTAACAGAGATATTTGGTATGAGCTACCGCACCAATGTATTATCGAAAATGTCCGATAGGTGCGGTTATAGCTAAAAAAACACTGAACACAAACTACTATCCATCTGAATAAATACTGTTTTAAATGATGATATAATGTATTTATTCACTTTTACATATAATATTTTATTATGTTACACTTTCGAGGTAAATTTCCGTTTAGCAGAATATTTCGAAAGACCTGTATCCTTTCAAATATACCTTGCACCTCTTATCATCAGTATTAACAATTGCCAGGCTTTAGACATGTGAGGCACACACACATACATACATACGTACATACGTACATACATACATACATACATACATACATACATACATACATACGCATGCACGCACGCGCGAACGCACATACACTCTGGTCGAACCCCTTACAGAAGTGACACTCTTTATATTTTATTCTGTGTTGCTACTAGTGCCACTGCTACCTACATAGAATTGGGGAATTGTTTGGTATGAAGCACCGTCGGAATACGTGTAGTAACAGGGTGAATGCATAAACATTACATCACAATTAATATGGCCTTGGGACAACAAGACATTATCGTGTCAACAAAACGATTAACACAGTGCGATGTTGACTTTGAAAACCGTACCGTCCGCCGTCGTGGGCGTATTTACGAAAGTTCATAACTTAAATGTCTGGTCTATGTTATTAGTGATGGTCAGACAAGACAATAGCGTTGTAACGTACGTCAGTGTTGCATAGATAGGGGACCTTGAAACGGTAATTTTATACTTTTAACTCTGAATGTCCGAATCCTGTCTAAGTAATTAACAATCTTGGAAAAACTACTGAGACATGGGGAAACTTGGAAACTTGGAACTGCGACACTATATTATCATATCGCAGAAATAGATGTCACCTCAATGCAAAAAATATCGCGTCTGCATAGTTCCAATCAGGATTCTCAAATACTATCAATTTGTAAATTTACGCCATAAAAATATATGTAAAACCTTTGTTATTATGCCCAAAGGTGACGTCAACATTGATATCAAAATGTGCACCCGATGAAGCTTTGACACTGGGGGCGTCTTGGAAATGTAAATGATGTACATGCCATACAGGAACAGTGTACCTTTTCAGGCATTTGTGAGCACACCTATCGCAGTTGACGACCATTTTGTCCGAGAGGTACATTATTTCACTTACTCCCTTTATAGAATAGACAATAAAAAGTCACCGTTGTATATAACCAGAGTACAGGCTCCAAGTCTTCGAAGACAGGCTTCGTTAATAACATATACCAGACATTTAAGTTATGAACTTTCGTAAATACGCCCACGACGGCGGACGGTACGGTTTTCAAAGTCAACATCGCACTGTGTTAATCGTTTTGTTGACGCGATAATGTCTTGTTGTCCCAAGGCCATATTAATTGTGATGTAATGTTTATCTATTCACCCTGTTACTACACGTATTCCGACGCTGCTTCATACCAGTGCAGCGACTCATGCAAAACTAAGGATAAACCTTTAACATAGAATTATTATGGAAGTCACTCAGTTCTCCACAGCTTTCACAAAGGTCAATACACCCTAGCGGCCGTTGAACTCCACATAGATGGAATATGGAAGGCAACATGAAAATGTAAACAGTCGTCCCTCAATACTTCGTAGAAAGAGAGTTGGTAGTTCAAACGACCTCGCCATATTCATGCGATATACACAGACACTAGGTGTATACGGGCGCCCATTCTCCGCTTGACAGTCTGAGAGTTGAACTGTCATGTTTTATTCACATTTGGAATATTGTATAGATAATCTTCTATTAATAGCAGTTTGACTCTTATCGTTTATGAGTTTCGGGTGATTAGCTTGATATATTAATTGTGATTTTTTTACGGGCATTTCTTAATGTGGTATTATTATTCTATGCATTTTAGAGCTGATTGATCAACGGATAAACTTTTTCCTAATTAATATGATAATATAAATGTATAATGTTGCGTAACAATTATTCAAAGATAGAATAAAGAGTTTTAATTTTGGATGACTACCCTTTTTCTCTACCAGCGGGTACTTCTGTACGGAGCGTTGTCAAAAAATAAAGATCCGTATTGATAATATAGATGGAGCCGAAGAAGACGCAGTTATAGTGCAAGCTCGCCTGTATATCGCTCGAGAGAGAGGTCAGACCCGCTTAAACCATTGTACGTGTCTGCTCCGCGCGGCATTGATATTTTGTACTCCTCATTGCACCATTAATTTTGATAACCCTCACGCCACTGGCACGATAATTGAAATTGCCCGTGGGAGCACATCGTTTGAAAGTGCCGCCACCTTCAGTATCGCTTGCAGGTGTTTTCGCGGGGACCACAATTCATGGTTTCTCGACTTGCAGTTGAGAAGCCAACAAGTCAAGATTACGCGATTGTTATACAAATTACGCGAAGTGAAGCTTGATGGAAAATGCGAAGATTTGATCATAAACTATCGGGCAGAGTACCTTCACCCGAAAATTACTTTTACATTCGTTTAAAAACGACCATTGAACCAAAATTATTTTCCTCCATTAATACAAAACTTGTGAGATAAACGGGTTCCGAATCATACAAAAGTATTCTAGTCAATTTATGGCAGCTCATATTCTGAAACCGTGGCGACAGCCGCGGCATACAACAGTTCGGAGGTTCCTATGACCCACAAATGTGAGTCTTGCTTCTCGTTTCAGATATATTAAAAATATAAATAAATATATTGATCCAACTGCAATATAAAATGAATAGCTTCAGGCATAAAAATTGAACGATTCCAGGCAATGACGTATGTTGTGGCTAATTTCAAGCACACGAGCGTGTGCATATACCAGAGTGCATACGTTTTTCATGTAAGAAACTATACAAAGCAATCTACAATCAACGATTGCCCCGGGAACGGCTGTGAAATTTAAAGGTCCCTGTGTAGCCTGTACAGATATAATTTTCATGAGCTCAGTTTGTAACAAAGATTTTCCCGTGTTATCATGCTTACCTGGAGACATGTATCCGCTAAGTATTACTCTTTTAAAAGACGCGTTGGGCAATTTTAGTGTCCAGTTAATTGGACATGGAGCACCAAACATATTGAAGCTAAATGTACACCGTCATCGAAACTGTGGACATCAAATATGTAATCAGCGACAACATTACAAAAAACTGACCCTTTTCATTCGCAGACGAATACTGAGGAAGATTAATAAACATAATTATGCAACAAAATCACGGATGATTTGAAATGAGACCTTCAGGTAAATTGCACTGATGACTTAAAATCGGCCGGAAACACTCAAAGTTTACAATAACCTTACGTCACTAATGTACAGCAAATAAGTGCTGCCGTAGCCAGGCGGTTCGCTGAACACTGTCTGGTTGAAGGTGTAAAATTCGACGATATTTGCAAAAACGATGCGAAAAATGCAGCCACTTGGGCTGTAAATGTTAAAATGTTTTGGATGGTGTATTTTGATCCGTTTCTGACAAAAGGATTCGGGAGACGCCATTTTGTAACGAAAAGTTCTTACTCTCTTCAATCGCACAGAGTGCATCTCACATATATCGTTACCCTTAGGGACTGCCATGAAAGCCGATCATAGATTCTCACACCATGAAATCGTATACTGACTAGCAGCTTCCGTTTCCCAGCTTACCTAGAGAGGATATAATGTGGCAAGCTACTCCATAGCTGGGTCTTTCGCCATACACAGGCGATTTTTTTCATCGTGCAGGTATCGAAAATATGGCTTTATCACGCACAAGGAATTGAAAGTGATTGATAGATGATGTACCGAGACTAGAGTGGATTTCACCTCTAAAGAACGGGTCAGTGATCACATTGCTCCCTAAGATGTGCAAATGGCGATAAAAGTTCGCCACTTATTGCTCCGTCAATTTCCGCCAACTTGCAAAATGAGTTTTTATAGCTCAGATGTGTATTTGGTCAGGAAATAGGCCAGGTTCGGCGTCTGTTGGGATAAGAAGATGAAAACGAGATGCACTGACGATAACAGAGTGCTCGAACCATTAGCACTGCGGTACGGGGGAGGAGAATCAGAAACCATGCGGCGTCACCCGACACAAATATCTGACAGTACCCGTCTAAAATACAATTTGAGCGGTAAGATCATAGCTTTTAAGAGGCCAGCTTTAATCAGACATAAAGCATGGCGGTAATAAATAAGCCGAGATGCCGTTGTACAACCATTCGATGCTTAGATTATAGTACGTCTGTAAAACCGTGGAGCGGTGAGCGAATTGTTCATCAGCCATTTTACATCGAAAATAATAAAACAAGCAAGCCGTAGATACCGCTGCACAATAAAAATCGTTATATTACTACTAATACAGGGCTCAGAATAGGTGAATGATAACCTTTTTATCAATGATATGTATTCTTGAGCATGCATGTGTTCAAAATATAATTTGATTTGAAATTTAATAGTCTCTGCGTTAGGAATTTTCATCACGTGACTGCAGAACTTCAGAATATACAACATTGTATTAATCATGCTAAAAACTCCAATTTTGTTGATAACACGCCGCCAAAATTTGAATTACTCATCTATAAAAACGTCCATTATTAAAGTCTATAAACGACACTCTACAATGTTGCACGAATCGCGCTTGTCTTTCTTTGTGGCCCTTATGAACTAATGTTACCATTCAAACGACTTGAAGTATCTTTTTTGAATGAAACGCCATTTTCGCGTTATTTCACCTTTCTTTTCAGCTTTAAGTGAAAGTCTTAACCTTTTGCTCTAACTCTCCTCTAGGAATATTTCAATCATTCACTTTCCAAATCAAAAATAAAAATCGGGGGTCACCGTGCAAATTTGGGTACTAGGGAAACAATATTTTATATTTGAAATCCAAAATGGCCGCCAATTCTATGGAAAAAAGTAAAATTTTGATTTTCGAGATACTAAGCGGATTATAAGTCTTCTTACGCCAAGAGCTTCAAAACGAGCCCCACAAGTGGTAGATCAGAAAAAATGTAAATGTTTGAGAGTCCGAATATCTGTCCCCGAGGCGCATTCTACCTCAAATAAAGGTAACAACGCTGTTAACAGGTCTTAGCATCATAAGCCAGGAGGGGATCGACCATTTACTCTGGAAAGGTGGTCAGGATTTAGAGTACTAAGATTTACCAAAGTGTTGTGATTTTCCGAGAATTCCACTCTTTCTGTAGGCCAACAGTCAGGTACATGTATATACGTCTTGCGCAAGTAGCATGGCTTAAAGTTTTTGCATTGTAAGTGCACTTAGAGAACTCATAGTCTGGGCAGATCAAGGCATCCTTGAAATCTACTCATATCGACAAGGTGAACAGGGTCAGTAACAGTCGAGTGACTTCATTACCGTGTAGAACTCCCAAAACATCGTTCAGTGTTTGAGACACAGGTAGGCAGGCAGGCCTACAGGCAAACTGAGAGACAGACAGACAGTCAGTCAGTCAGTCAGACAGACAGTCAGACAGACAGACAGACAGAGATATATACACAGACAGACAGACAGAAGGAGGGCAATGGAAAAGAGATAGATAGATAGATAGATAGATAGATAGATAGATAGATAGATAGATAGATAGATAGATAGATAGATGAAGGTTTGAAACCAATGGCAAGCAATGCAATACATTATTGTTGATTCCATCTGTCGCAGCTGGCTAACCAAAAGTAACTATGATATCAGTGAACCACGTTCTCTGCGAGGAAAACCGCTCATAATGATATCCTAATAAACAAAAGCTGTTTTTCCGGAGTAAATGTTCTGACTTGTTCTGACATGAGAACGCATTGTACCGTTCAACCTGCTGCCGAAAATATACGACTATTCATTTGGTATTCGATGCCATTAGTATTCAACGCACAAAAAAGGCTGAAAGAAATACACTTCTTTCGGTCTAACAATCACCCTGGGTGCAGCAGTATTGTGAAATGTTACTGAAGGATATGAACTTTAAACTTGAATGCTAATGTGTCCATCAGCTGTTCATGGGGATGAATATTTTCGGGGTTCAAAACAAAGTGTCTGTCAGACCCCGTCAGCTTACACCAAGCTAGCAACGAATATTCGAAGGTATCAGTAATTTCCGGAGTAGAGATTTGGAAGTCTTGAGAGCTGAATGTTGTTGTTATTGCAAGGTTATTGCAAACATTTCTTCGCTACTTAATGCTTGTTGTTATTTTTGTTTCCCAACACTTTGCCATTGCCTATCACACAAAAATTACATGACCTGACGAGATACCAATGTATCGAGCAAGACCCCAACAAAATCTAAATTGATGACACTTCCCTAATGAGATACAAGGTCGAGATAGGGTCAATAGTTAGTTATGTATAATTATATCATACCAGTATATTGAAGGTGCAAATACAGCGATCCGATTAGTCGAGACGCTAAAAGAACCATGGTATATTGGCGATATACCACGGCTGGCATACGCGCGAGTTCTAAGCTTGAGCAAAAATCCGTTTTTTGACATTACACGCCAGAATTTAAATATAGTGTTATGATATAATAGCAATAAATCACACCCAGCAACGGTATACCGCTCAATTTTGTACCAGCTCACTTTATATATGCCCTCGCTGTCGCTCGTGCACATACGTCGTGAAATGGTTAAGATCTCATGGTACACGCTGGGTGTGCTTTATTGCTTAATTATCATACCACATTTTAGACGTTTTCATTGTAGAAATAACGGGCGAAGCGCTGACCGTTGACGTTTATTTGTGGGCAAGGGCGAAAGGAAAGCCAAAAATTAACGGGCGAGGCTTGCCGAGCCCGTTACTTTGACTTTCCTCGAGCCCGCGCCCATAAATGAACGTTAATGGTCAGAGCGGAGTCTGTTATTTCCATTATATTATCAGCGAACCCAAGAAAACCGTCAAAATATCCGAAAATTTCAGGAGCGAACGACAACTGGGCCCCAGAAACTGAGCAATACGCGACGCACTGTCACGCGCGCTGTACAAAATTGGCAAATCCAGAGATGTTTTCAGAAAAAAGTATCTCACCTAGACCTACAAGTGCTCCATTTTATTTTGTGATTGATTATGATTTATGTTTGAGCTGTAAAGTTACGATACTTTGAGTTGTTAATCTTATTATTCATATTCACGGGCATGTAAACAAACCATTACTGTGTATTTGTTGTCAATCACGTGGTTCAGCTCGACCAATCAAAATGCGAAGGGCAGGGCATGGTAATATAATGGTAAATTGGGGTTACGTGCCTGACTGTTAATACTTGATATGCGAGTGAGTGTGAGTGTGTGTAGTAAATAAAACAGATACTGACCAATACTTGCAATGTACGAATTAAAAAGTATAAACTTGGATTTATTTGATCTACTAAAAGGACGGCATTTCATAAATCTGAACTAATTTGGGCCATTCTAAATTCATTTTCATCACCACAAAAACGAGCAGCAGACGACAGCGCATGATCTGTAGCACAGTGACTCTTTACTGCAGAGTGATTTCACCATCAGTGGTTCTAAAGTAATGAAATCATGATCATGGTGCGAACAATTCTGTCCAATTCTAACAATTTTCATAATCTTAATGTGCCATCAAGGCTTCATTCTGGCATACACATTACTCCGCAAGCGAACGCACACGTTCGTCATTGATCCGTGAATTTCATATTTGCTTGTCCGTATTTCAGGGCAAGCAGGTCTCTCGCACACAGAGTTTTTTTATCAATTCGGATTTGATGGTATTACAATAAAAGACTCCATGCTGACCAAACGTTTATTAAAAGATTTGGGAGAAAAGAAAGCCAAATTGATGTGCTCGGCTCCTTTTTTATGCCAGTTCACATTTGGCTTCCTCTTGTTCTTGACCATTCACGTCTCCATTTATTCTTTCAATGTTTGCAAGATCATGATCGAATGACCCAGCTGTAAATAATACGTACCTGCTCTAATGATTCACAGCCAATAATTATATAGTATGCAAACGTATTTTGAACTTATTAAGCGAATAATACAACCAGCGTAATACCGTAAATGAAACATGTTACTAATTAACTACTGAGCTTTAAATCCACTTAATAGGAGTATTTAATGACCACCGAGCTGTCACTGATGTCGCCGTTTTTTAAGCGTTGTGTGGTAATTAAAATGTGGGTGGTGTAGGTTTGGGCTTAGGAGGTAACAATCTCGCGAGACAAAATTGGATTTTATTGTATATTCATCTATTTGCACAACCTATTAGTTCTTTCTTTCTTCTCTCATCTTCTGGCTCAGAAATAAAATTTCCTGCTCACTTTTAGGTAGTATTCGCCTCGAAAGAGAAAGACTTAAGCTTTTGCTGAAACTTTCCTCTATGAAGCTTTCAACCGTGCTCTTACCAAATGAAGAAGCAAAAACTCAGAGGTCACCGTGCAAAGTTTGGTACTAAAATAAATTACCGATATTTAAAATTCAAAATGGCCGCCACCACTGGGTTAACCCTATCGGGGAAAATAAAATTTTCGAGTTTCGAAAAGCTAAGACGATGAATTTTTTCTATCAAAAAGAAACTTAAAAATGAGCCCACACAAGCGGTAGTTCAGAAAAAAAAATTGTAAAAATTTGAGAGTGCAAACACTCTCCTCGAAGAACATTCTAGCTTAATAGCACTGAGGCATTTACTGATCTTCATTACCATAATGACGTTAGAGTGAATTTAGACTGTCAGAGTATTCAAATAAGTCTATAGGGCAGTAATATTTAAATGCAGCGGTACAATTTTATAATAATGTTTTACAACAAAAAGAAATCAACCATGTAATCACAATGCAATGTGTATACAATAAACGGTTATTGTTGACAAGTGAAGTCACTTTCAATTGTTGTCGGACATCACACAAATCCGCGTTTGAAAAATCGCGTTTGAAACTAAAAAATGTATTTGGACGTGCATGACTTTTGGGGCTGAGCAACGGACTGTGTTTTGCAGCTAACGGAACTTTAATTGGCATTTTTCGAAAACACAATTGCAATTTGAGTCCACACCGGAGTATACGCGACATTTGATTAATATTATTACACTCGTAACCACACGCTTGTTGATCAGAAACTTTAAAGGGTCGCGTCAATACAGTAGCTCCTATATATAGAGAACGTTGGAAAAAACCTATTACGAGCCATGCTGAAGGGAATACGAGTTTGGATAACGGTATATAAGCACAGGTAAAACCGACTCACGCCTCACAAAGGAGTCAAAAATTGCACCTCCGCGACTCAGTGCGTAGGTCGTTTGGCGCATGTTCAGTCCCTCCACATTCTGAAAAAAAGTCCTGGTTTCTTTGTGCTCAGTGGCACGATTCATAAGCTCCCACGCAGGTAGACTAAGTTTCCTGTCGGAAACTCGCGAGAAGTTGTTGATACGTGCAATTAACTGCGTTGAAAATCCTTCCAACAGACTTCCGATTGCTACAGAGAATGACATTGCTCAATCACGTTTTTACTCTGACTGCCAAGAGCTATCACGACTATGACTATCTGACCGAAATATATCAGCGACAATTGAATTAATGTCAGTGACATGATCGGTTGTCATCTGAAAGGAAAACGTAAACGTGACATTGAGAAGTCAACAAAGATTTACCTGTTTTGTCTGTTTTTTTGTAGGGGTGTTATTGTTAAAATACCAGTATAATTGAATAGGGAAAGGGAGATTTGCACAAACTACGTCTCTCTGCGTGTTGCACGTGCAGCGTCAGAGGAAAACGAATCTGACACCTACGTAATCGTCACGGTATCTGTGTTTCCGCTGCGGCCGATTACAAATGCGTGATAACTGTCCTTTCGATCGAGGAAGAAGTACTTGTCAAACAGTGTAACTGCGCGGAATTCAAAGAAACTTAATCAATCTCAGGTACAGGAGATGAGTTAATTAATTGAGAGAGGTGTTTTATTGTTGCGACCGGGGAAGGAACGTTCATGAGAAAAGTTAATGTCATGTGATAAAAATGTCGTGATACCCTCTTAGCATTTATCTAATTCGTCGCAGTGAATTATGGTTGGATTCTCTTTTGCGTTTTATTTTTGTCACTTTTTTGTATAAATCTGATGTTAGCGGTACTATAATATACTTGTACGGCAGCTGGATCTGCAAGTAGTTCCTGTTATATTCGGTGAATTAGAAGAGCTCCGATTTTATTTATGTGTGTGTGTGTTTGTGTGTGTGTCGAGTGGGTGTGTAATCCTGTTTTTATATCAACGTTTTGTTGTTTCAGTTACAATGTCCAGAAAGAACAACAACATGCGAGTGCAACGGCAATTTGTGCTGCTAAATTTGATACAGTGAACATGCATTAAAAGTTTGAAAGCGAAACCCGTAATTTTCAAAACGGCCCTCGATGTTATTTCTAGAAATTCAAATTAGCTTCCAATAATAGCGGAACAAACAAAGGCGTAAATTCGCAATAAAACACTATAGAATAATGCATTAACCGTTACGACACTACGGGTTTAATAAACGACAGTCACGAACCTAGTTCCTGCCTTCTGTTTAAGTAGATCAACTGTATTCAACTTGACGTTGCCGAAAGCGAAAGGGACAATTGTTAGCAAAACGGCGATATTGTTTGTAAAAAAAATAGTACCTTTAGGCTGTTCAGGAAATGGTGATTATCTTATTGTAATTGGGAGACAGGTAGAGAGGCCCGCTCGCTCATTGGTTCCGCGCACAGGTAAGTTGCGTATGTAGCTAAAATGTAAGGGCGACATTTTTTATTTTTGTGTTTATCATCTCCCGACCGACAGTAAATTTCAGCTCCGACATGAAAATACAAAAGACTTTTTTATTTGCGCCGCCTCAAAGGCGATCATCCTAGCAACGGCACCACCATCATCAAATTGTGAGATTGCAGCGACTCAGACTGAAAGGACAGAGAGCACATAACACTGAAGTGAAAGACAAGAAATTGTCGTGACTGAATGGACAGAACTGAAACAAATACGCGTTTTTCTGTACTTAAAAATTGTAGAGACTGAATGGACAGAACATTGAACTGAAACAAATACAGATTTTTTTGGGTACTTGTTTTTTTTTTTTATTTCGACCGCCTACCCTGCCCGAGTATTCCTCTGGAGATGAGAAACACAAAAAATAAAAGGGTCACCCTAATAGGAAATACGCAGCCGAGTCACCTTCAATTACATATTGTAGCACGACGTCGAGTCGAGAACAGATAAAATCTTAAAAGTCGGGACTTTCGACAGATCGTAATTCAACAATAGTAGAGCAAGAAATTGTTTTATTGCTCGTTGCCATATACCCCGTGACGGTGTCAGTGTCTCATTGGACGTGGGAACATGAGAGCTTCTCCGATACATCCTGTTAAACGTCATCAATACTTTGGGTTTACCCGAACTAATGTCAAGACGTGTCACAGTATCACAACTGAACAAAAAAAAATCCCTGCGGTGTGAATTTCTAATCCTGGAAAGTTTTGGGGTTCTGAAGTTTCTGTGAAATCGGGGTTAACCGTATTCAGGACACATGCTGATATGTTATCTTGTTGCGTTAAAAATGTATTAGGAGCTCCTTACCCTTGCGAGACTGTCACTAGCCCTCCGCTGGCCAAGCTGCGCACGCAGGGAGCGAAATACCCCTTTGTCTGTGTTCTGCAGATCGTCGAAACGTACAGAGACTTTATCTATTAAATATCACATCATTTCATGGACAAAGAGAAATACAAACCAGATAGAGTTTAACAATTCTAAACGGTAGAGAGATATTAACTTTTCAGAGTGTGATTTTCGAGAGTAAAATCACATCATATGCCTATCGCTTTCTGATATTGTGCATTGTATTTTCGCTTGATGAGTTCAACGTTATCACGGAGATTCAAACTTGCAATAATGTTTGTTTACTTCTTTGCCCACTAGTTGGGGTAAAGTGGTTTTGTATAACTACTTAACTTCGGTAAATGTCGTGTTTTTAAAATTTGTAGCCATAAAAAGTAACATGGTACGGTAACACGATAACCTCGATCAGTTCAGTGTTGTTAACAATGGTAATATCAATGTACCCATTTTAGCGGAAGACTATAAAAATAGCTTCATTAAAGTAAGGTCATAGGCGTATGCTAAAGATATCGCCGCTTAGTAGGGTCGTATTGCCGTGAGTGAGGATGCATGCCGCATCATGATGCGGCCCGCATCGAGTTGAAGACGAGTGTGCTGCGGCCCGATCATAACACTAAGTCGTGGCAATCCGACCCAATCAAGCGGTGATAGCACGGGACAACCTCATAATACTCATGTTTGTGCCTCATTAATTGATCGTTAGGTCTTTAGGTAGCGTATACATCGTCATCCATTGGCAAAATAGGTCATCTATATAAAGTCAACCGTGACCAATCTTGAAAACAATGACTTGCCTAAGAAGCTATAGACAACGGATAAGCAAACAGTGAATCCGAAACACAAGCTATATAGTGAGAGTTGAGCTTGGAAGTTGCCCATCTGTTAAATTGCGAGAGAATTACATAGCAATACAGAAGTCACTTTCCTCTAAATAACCTTCAGGCTGTTACTTTCACAGTAATTATGAATTTTTCAAGGCCGGTGGCTGCACACTTTTTACTAATTACACCGTGACTGGGTAACATAATTAAAACTATTGTTCAAGCATATCGCAGAGAGCATTTTAAAACATAAATTTGTAAATAGATGTTCCTTGGATGTGACTGCTTAAGGTACTTAGATAATCAGTTATCACATTGAAGGTAAGTTCATCCAAAAGTATCATACATCGGACAGAACAATTCGCATTCTTCAAAGATCCAACATGATTGTCACATTGACCACAGCGTATAGCGCTATCATTCAAAGATGCGTTAGGTAAGAAACACTTCTAAATGACTCATAGTGCAGATAATGTACACAGCACGCACGGAATCATATTCAAAAGTAATCGCCTAACCACTCACCCATCAGTCATTTTTGTCATAGCAGTAAATATTTAAAAACCTGGTTTCATGGTGATATCAACGAGATGATTTGAATTTATTAAACACGCTTTCTGAGTGGACACAATGCATAGTAGGTTTACGGGTGTCTTCAGTCGTGCGCCTCGCTCAAGGGTCTGTTGTACAGGGATAATCAATTTAACATTAGGAGATATGATGATCCCCGCTGACATTGCCCACGCTTTGGTGTCATAATTTTAGCAAACTTTCCTATCGATGAAAAACACCTCCATCATATGCCACAACCAGTTACTGTTAATGCTGACCGTGAAGAAAAATGTCTGAGAGGCGTTCATTGGAGTTAGGCAAGGTGTAGTCGAGGACAAAACATTTTCGCTATACCGACTTACCATAACCATATAGTACGAATCTGTGCGTGTAGACTCCTCCACGTCTGGCATTAGTTTGGCGCTTGTACGGGTCTGGAATTTATTTTCATAACATCTACAAATTTGAGAACAAACCTTCGAAGATGTTTGAAGTTGACTTCCACTGTTTTCATCATGTTACTCCTCCCCTTCATCTGGCTGCGTCTGAATGGTCGAGGCAGATTTTACAAACTTTCATATGCAGGAGACAAAAGATCTATTTTTTGATCACCTCCAACACTGAGATCCATTTCGATCATCGAACTGTTGCCCTAGTATTGTGTGTGTCCCAGTTTCTTGTTCGTTTCAATTAAATTATCGCCGCAACACCTGGATCTCACTCTGTGGAAGGCTAACTTCCAACACAAGCGATGTTCGCCAATGGGAGAAATCATGATCGTAGAAAAATATTATGTCCCTTTTGGTTATTTCTATAAGACGAACCTGGACTTCATTCCAGTCCCCTGGCGTTGACGTCTAACTACATGTACAAGGAGAGTAGCCTGTGCGATTCGCTACACTATCACGAAAACATGAGTGAGTAAGACTCAACATCGCTGCTTCGGTGATTCTAAACAGGTGTAAAAGCTTTTCCCTCTATTTGCCAAAAAATCACCAGCTGCTATTTTATGATTTAAAGTGTTAGAAATGGATAAGCGTGGATGTCATGATAGATCACCATGCAATACCGGCCTTTAGACGTCCTGTTTGTGTCAGGAAATAAGAATTCTCGAATGTGACGTACATTTGTTTATATGATGATCACCTGTTAATTAAAGGGCAGTCCTCAATCGCAATCCCTACAGGTTGTCGCATTAGTTGTTGTTCATTTATGTGATTCCAGTTCTTTTTTCTCCATTGAAAGTTGTGAAGATTGAGGGACCCTGTGGTAATTACAGAGGGGTGGGCCGGAGGAATTCCGTGCGCACCTGTACTGTAAAATGTGACCCTCCTCCCTATCCTTGTGTCTAAAATGTGACCCTTCCCCTTGTCGGGCATTCTAAAACTTGACCCTCCCCAATCACTGCAGTATTATCCCCAGGAACAACTGAAACAGTATCAGCTAATTTACATAGCAATTAGGGCTAGCCTTTTGGGAGGGAGGGTTGCAATTTTATCACGCAAGTATTTTTGAAGGTTGATGCATTGGCGGGAGGGTCGCCATATTTTGCGCAACTATAAGGCGGCAAGATGTGGCTGATATATTGCTTCACCTAAAAATATCAATA
>LD347042.1:8531-28247 GCA_001465055.1 Ptychodera flava | reverse complement strand
TTACTTAACTTTTTAATTTTTTCTCAGTCTTTAAAATCAATTTAAAAAGAAAACCAATGTTCTAACGTTATATTTACTTAGGCCAACGGCCGATTTATTTCAGCCAGTGGCCGTAGGGTGTTATATTTATCATTTTTTATCAAAGTTTGAAATTGAAAACTCATCATAGGTGAGCGAAAACTACATAGACGAGCGGGTGCTGTATTTACCCTTGTTTGTTTGTTTGTTTATCTATTTCTTTTTCTTTTATATTGCATTTGTTTTTGTAACAGTGTTCTTAAAACAAATGCAGTGGTTTCCGCAAATCCGTCGGCAATAAGGGAAATACTGTCTTGAGGGTTGCCAATACTGTCAGGTGTAACTATCGTCTGGCCGTTATATCATTCGATCACAAAGAAATCAACTCTGCGAAAAGTTGAAACAATGACTGCAAGGGAGTCAGACATCCACAACAACATCATCAGATCTGCACAACGTTTGCAAATGATGCGTTCTGGACAGTTAGCGCTGGTGTGGTGTTGTTATGACTACGCGTGACCCCCTTCCAGACGATGTTTCAACCTCCGCAGGGTCGATTTCTTTGTTATTGACTGATATTACTATCTTAGACGATAATTACGCCTGACAGTGTAGGCAACACCGCAATCTAGACAGTATGTCTATAGTTTAAGTACTGCAACAGTTCAACGCAAACCACTTTATATATTATAGTTGTGATCATGGTCAGGAGGTTACCGAATCGATGTTTGCTGAAACGATGCGTGTGCGAGGCACATTCTGTTGAGAAATTAAACGATCATTTGATATTTGCCCATTTATATTTAGTAATGCTTTGATGCGATGCTCAAGTATACATGTATGTTCAAGCTCCATAATCTGTATCTTGTGGCTATTTTTTCAGAACTGTTGTTTTGTGGTTTCCCTACACTTTCTGCATTGAATCCCTAAACTGTAATTGAATGCCAAGTATTTAGCATATTAACACAACCTATATGAGTATAATCTCCATTGTTATTGTTTAAAATTGTATTCAAGTCCGGACTAGACTTTATTTTTAAACAATGAACAATGATCAATGCATACATACAAGCCTTGTTGACAAAAAGAATACTCGAAATTTCAGCATGACAAACGGATTAGGGTCAAACACGGTAGTTGATATACAGAAGCAGAATACCGAAAAACTTGCCACAAGTTACAGCTTATGTGCCTATAAAAACAGTTTCATATTGAGAAAGATTTAGTAAAGGCAAATCATATCAAGGCATATCATTCTGCATTTATCTTTTTTTCAGAAAAATTTACGAATACTTTGTACTTTGTGAAAAGTCATTTACAGGATAATGGTTTTGTTCGGTATATAGTTGGTAAGAAGATCATCGATCCGTGGCATTTTCAGGCCAACCGCATTTTGATGTTGAAATCGAAGAAGCAATTCTAAAATACCGTCATATTTCTTTCCGTGATTGTCGTTTTACAGTTAGCATATCAAACATTGGATTTTACATGTAACGCCGTGCATTACGCGCCCAGCTTATATTTGATGATGATATTAGAGAACTAAACGCGTATTGGCTCGGAATCCAGCACCTCTGCATTGTTCGCATGAAATAAATGAAAAGATGCAAAGACCATCTCTTTATAATATGCTTGGAATAAATCGAATATCGAAATTTGGTGTAGACTATGAAGTTTCATTTGTCAATTTTTCATTTTATGTTGACCTTGACCTGGCGTCATAAGTCGGAAGGCTAGGCCAAACATAATAAGCTTTACATTAAATGAACGTTTCAGTGAGGCATATTTATTTAATTACAAACGAGTTACTCTGCCTTGTCTTTCTGTGATTTCCACATCGAAATATGGATGGCCTAAAAATGCCACGGATTATCATCTTATAAAAGGATTGACAAAAACAGTAAACGTCGAAAAGCGCACTATAGTTTTCTACTCAACGTATATAGTAAAGCTCAGAGTGGAGATACCTTATTCAACAACACATGACCTGTATCTCGTAGACTGACAACGTTACCGAAGATAAAAACACACCTGAGGTATATATCCGATTTCCGACCCATGTCAAACGATCTATAATGCCCTACTGTCCGACCATTGCGCAAAACAAAGTGCATTGAAAGTAGAAAGTTGCTGAAACCAGCTTTCCGCCTCACACGTAGATGCTGATGGTGACACAATAGCAACACATATCGCTACAAGGATTAGGGCTTCAGCATCCACTGTGTGTAGTCCAACAGGATTGCTGAATTCATCGAAGAGGCCGGCTTTATCCAAATAACAGGCGACGAAGACGAAGAATGGCTTGTTGATTTATGATATTTTATTCGACCATATGCTCGCTGTTATTATGATATCTTAATGGCAAGATAATGTCAACTACACGGCATAAAAGTGCACATCATCTGAGGTCAGATTTTGTATCGTTAAGTGTTTGAAATTCATAACATTTTGATGATGCAATAATTGTATCAATTCTATTTGAGTTCTTTATCATCGAGTCGGCCATCAAATGCTAAAAGTTCATAAATTCACACATATCCATCACTCGTTTCAATAAATCACTCTAAAGTCTGCATTATAGATTCGATGGTTTATGGTTTGTTTTCTCCTTCCGGAATTTAGGCTTTATAACATTACTCCCGGAGGTCTCCTTCTTCATGCTTCATGATTTCGTCGTGTCAGGGTTGGGAGAGCGACATGGACACTCTCAGGCGGGCAAGTCCGTGGCATTCATACGAGGCGTGGGTGGTGATGCAGGGCCATGACGGCCTCTCCTCGCGTAAGTTACAATGGTGATGTTTTTTTACAGTATATTAAGTTCTTTTCATTTGGGAGTCGTGTTTGTAATGGCAGCATAACGAGGTAAAAACGCACATGAATTCCTTGAATTCGTGATGTCAACATGAATCCGTGCCTCGTCGGGTGTTTTACGACCGGACACTGCTTAATGCTTGTCTGGGCTCTTTCAAAGTCATGAAGAAAATGTAGTTTTCACCCTGTTGTTGTTTTGTGAAAATCTTGAAAATCTAATAGAGTTAACACGGGTAATAAAGTGTATAACTTTTGAATTTTATATATATATCGTTTAGTTTGCAATAAGGTATTTTGTTTCTCTGATCAAGTTCTTGCAAGTTGACCCCTGTTTGTTATTATTAATTACAAACCTTCGAGGAAAGTCATGACAACAAATTAAAACTCAGTTTCGAGGCCTTTCTGCTTTAAAATCTAGACCCGATTGAATTGTGAATGCGAATTTGTAGTGCTCTTTCGGAGTAACCGCCTTCGTGAATTAAATAAAAGTGAACATTCGTGTCTCCGTTTGGGTCGGAAAAAATATGATAGTGAATAATGCGCTTGACATGTTCTTCTGGAATTTCACGAACTAATACATGAATGTACCAGAAAGGGGTGGATTATAGCCTGCTTTGAGCTATCGCTTAGAAAAATATAGGGCGATATTGAAAGTTATTTATTGAATTGTCCATCGAATTGCACTTATGCTGTGACTAATGGGCAAGCCATAAACAATTGATTGTATAAATCTCTCGAGAGAGAAGTAAGAGGCACTGCTCTGTAAAAAATACATGACATGGCAAACTCGTAGCTGCTCAATTTCTCTCCATCGCCGTGGTAATTTCTTTTATATTCTGCAAAAACAGGAAATGCATTACTGAAAAGCCAAAGAGAGGAATACAACATAGAAGGAGTTAAAAACGTATAATCTTACACATTTGTTAATTATGTCTGAAATTATAGATCCCCGATGTTTTTGACACCGTTCGCGTTTTCTTCAAATTAATTTTATCCCCAAAGCATTCGATTTCACACTCTCTGCATCTCTTCAAGATAGATATCTGCAATCGTATTATTTTTTTCTGAAGTACTGTCTCTAAAAGATAATCGACAATCTGAAGATAATCGATTGCGAATAGAAGTCGTGACAGTGTTTTTGCTAGCGTTTGTTTCCCTGACAATCTTCATAAGGTCAAAGGGGAGGTCATGGTTTTGCGATCTACGAACAAGGAGTGCAATGAAGTTAAAAATCGAAGTTGTAAGAGGACAAATTTCTCTTTGTTGAAAAATATTCACCGACACGATCGCCTTTTAAATTTTAATTACACACTTGAATTCGTTACAGAGACAGCACCGAAAGACTGTTGTTTCCACGTGGCAACTAGACATTCCAAGCCTAATTGATTTTCTCGGCGCAAAGTCTGAGATATTAAACAAATTTAATGCTTCAATATTTTCCGACAATCTTGCTCTTTTGTGATTCGATCGAAGTCACGTACGATGGTGAGGAGTTTACGATCCTCAATAAAAACCATTCTACAACATTGTGTGCTGATTAACACGTATGGACTGTATTAAAATGGCAATAATAAATATAACATTTTGGTTGTTTTTCATTAGATGGATTTATAACTAGTTATGAAGTTATTTTCTCAAGGCAATTAAAAAAGCTCATAGTTCATTACGCCTTTTGTCGGATAGAGTTCCAACATAGGCTTGTATATCCGAAGCTTCATTGCACCTTATAGTTGAGCGAGGAAACGGAATAGAAATCGACATAGTGATGTTACACGATGAAGATATTACAAAGATTGTGTGATTGAAGGCTGTGCCGTGAAATGTGTGCTCTACCGACCACTTTTACATGAAACTGAACACTATTGCTCTCTGCAAGAAGCATGTCTCTTTCATGACGTTGATGACAGTGAGCGCAAGACATTTAATGAAAAAAGGCAGATTACCGAAACGAGACTGTCAATTATTCTGTCAGCGTACAGATACGGGTTTGAATTTTATTGGCAACGCTATAGACAGGTATATTTTGAGTCGAAACGTTCACTCGACAAAACATGCACATTACCGTAAATTTGGCATTTACTAGACGTCATATTATTCTGTATCTAACATCTCAATGAATGGAAGAACCTTCAACCAAATGAAGGAACCTCAATAGATACTGAAGCCTCTATACAAGAAATGCTACACAGACCTCAAGATTTGGAATAGTGTGCATTCAAATAGTACGGAAATGCCAAATGGCGCTAAGAATACTGATTCTATAGCGAAGAGCGCTTAAAATTACGATGCCGCTGCCTATTAGAGAAAACTTCGTTATTCGCATTTATTTTTAGAAACTCATTATCGGCCAACTTTGTGTCTGGAAAGCGAAAAACATATTTGGAAAGGTGACTGGATTCGCAGTAACATGTTTTAACGTGTACCGGACTAGATATAGCAATAAAAAAGGAAATGCTGGTAGACTGGTCGTTCGAGCACTGTGGGGAGCCTTCCGTGCTCAGTATCTTCAGTCACTCGCCCTTGTTGATTGAAAAAACAAATTTGCACACTGACACAAGTTTCATGTCGCCAGAGCAGGAGATCGGAAATTGAAGATGCACCAGACGCCTCATTACTAGGTGGATTACGCACAACCGCAAGCTGTACTCATTCAGTTTCTATACAAAGTGGACTCGACATTGACAAAGTCTAGTCTCTAACTAAGCCTAATGTGAGCGTAAACGCAAAGAATAGCAAACCCATAGACCACTTCCACGGGGAAATTGGAATTTTTCGAATCCTATCGATTGCGTCCGTGCACCATTAACGTCGTCGAAAACCAATGAAATCTGAACTTGTCGTCATCAAATAACAAATAATTTCATGGAAGAAAAGGAAAGATGCGATATATACCGAGCAAAGCAACATAAGTCATGTGATCAGGAAAAAAATGTTAGTACCGTATGTATGCAGAACGCATAGCATATAGGATCTTGAATTGGTAAATCGAAAGCTCATGGACGCATTATGTGTATTGAAGGAGCTTACTACTTGCCAGTGGATTCTTCAATATTTTACGCACCAAACTAAAGTACATTCCCAACCTAAATAAACCGCATGCTCATATTTTTTACATTGGGACCATACACAAAATCGTATTTTTATATTGAAAAGTCTTGTACTAGAAATGACCTAACACAAATCTTAAATTGCACTTTGCCCACGCTACGATGCTCGTTGCTTTTCCTCTTTAAATTTTACAGGCATAAAGTACAAGAAATTCTCAGTTTAATTCAGTTGGAGGGTATTTTAAGATGTGTCGAATACAGTCAGTCATAATGATTTCTTCCATCTCCGTTGAATTCTCATGGGGGAGAGAGAGAGAGAGAGAGAGAGAGAGAGAGAGGAGGGAGACAGACAGAAACAGACAGACAAAGACAGCAAAAGGGAGAAAGAGTGCAGTGTGTGTTGACAGACAGTCAGTCAGTCAGTCAGACAGACAGACAGACAGACAGACAGACAGACAGAGACAAAACGAGACAGATAGATGAAAAAGACCAGACATGTATTGGGACGGTTGTGGCAGTACAATTTCTTTCGGACTTGTCTTTAATTGTATATATGAAAAAACTGCGACAGTTGTCTTAATAATTGGCCTAATAAGATGTGTTTTATAATTTTGATTGAATGATTATGTGTGCAGATGAAGCCGTATTTACACAGCGTTACCAATATAAATATATATATATATATATATATATATATATATATATATATATATATATATATATAAAATATATATATATATATATATATATATATATATATATATATATATATATAAAATATATATATATATATATATATATATATATTTATATAAATATATATATACTTCATATATATATATATATATATATATATATATATATATATATATATATATATATATATACTTCATATATATATATATTCACTTCAAGTAAAAAGTAACAAATTACTTCAAGTACAAAGTAATAATACCTGTACTTATTTAAGTTTCAGGATGCATCCTGCAATGTGTGTGTGCTTCCTAATCGTGGTCTTTTCCTGGCGTATCTGCAATTAGTGATAACACCAGAATATAATACCAGTAGTATTTCTCAGAACGATTAAATATCTCGTGTTTTTTCTTCTTTGACTTAGCAGTAAGCTTTAATTAGGGATTATTAAAATATGGAAAAGAGGAAATCAGGCCAACATCAAATTTAGTCATATACAGGGCTTGTATGTCAAACATTTATCGAATGATTTTACTTGGTTTAATGTTTTATATATATATATATATATATATATATATATATATATATATATATATATATATATATATATATATATGTTATTTTAAGTTCAAAGTAATAATATCTGTTACCTAATTTTCATAAGTTTCATATATCCTGCAATAGTTAAATGGTTGAAATAGTATTATATATTCAGTTTTCTTTATTTCTTTCAGATCTCTGTTTCCTGTTCATTAGGCCTACTTGTTTGCGATAGGCTAAGGCCAAAGCATTTCAATAAAGATATATCCTGCAATCTTCAGAGAGAACTAAAAGGGGTTCTTAGCTCTACACTCTCATTGATAGTTGGGGGTACCATTATATTTCTAGGTGGCGACATTTTGAAACCTACTCAGAGCGTTTGTTTCATGGCGGAGATTTGCCAGCATTAATGTAGCTTTGAGATATACATGCTCATTTTTAGAGTAAGTCGATGCTCTGTCAACAATTGACAATGACACGTCAAAGCCTTGGTCGTTGCTCGTAAGAGACCATACGAACTTTGAAAGTTCAGTGCTGTTCTCGTGCTTTCTGTTTTAGAACGATTTCATGTGATTAGCGAGGAATGTGGACTTGTCCTGGCAGCTGGTCGATCTTTACGCAGGCTTCCGGTGATTACACTCTGATTATGCGATTTGATCATAATGGCCATATTCTTCATACAGCTGTCGTGTTTCTATTGAAGATCTTGTGAAGTTTTGACCCCTGAAGAAAATGTTTATCAACAGGTTGAAGATGTTTTTCTTGCCGATGTTAGTTTCCACGTTTTGGCTGAAAGAAGGGTTGAACCACGTGATGTTATGTTTCCTGTTCTTGCTTCTTCTCGTTGATTGGTTATCTGAACATGTTGAATTTGGTCGGTGTAACAACTTGACTTCAACGCTGTGTTGTAGTGACCTGTCTATTTGTCAGAGATGCTCTTACCACTGGATATCGTTGAGATGAGTTCGCTTATTGGGTCAGGGATGTATTTAATTACAGTTGGCGGGTGATTAGACCGCTTATGGACGTGCATTGTTTGGCCATTTGTTCACGATGCAAATGAAACTAGCCGTCATTCAGATTACTCCATCAGGAGACTAAACTGGTGTTACTATAAATCTACAAGGGGTACACATAGCTATTTATGCAGATGGGAAATGTTTGTTGTTGCATAAAGATGTTTTGCTACTGTCATGATATTTGTCAGTAATGAGAGAAGTGATTTAGGTAGCGGAATATTCTCTCTCTCTCATAATATCTTGTACTTGTTGGCAGGGCGTAATATTTTGGCCGAGGAGTTCAGATATCATACTGTAAATTGAAACCTAAGATAAGTATGAGGTATTTGCAATGAATAAGGTGAGGTGATGTGAAGGCGAGGTAGTGTTAGATTGCATATAATGGTAGGGTAATCTGAAACGCATATCCGATTACTCCTGCGACCGATGAAGAATATCGTCACAAAAGAAATACTCCGAGATTTCTTTAAAAAATGTTCTAAAGTAACGTTCTAACGAGCTCAAGTATAGACGAAACGCCATCAATAGGACACCCGTACGGCTGCACAAATGTGACTGAACACGCGGAGGGAGGCGTTAGTTCGTAATGTTCACATTTTTCAGTAAAGTCCGCGGGCAATCAACTCTTTTCATGAAAAGTGAAATTTCTTTTTCAATTATGGGCGACATTATCTGAGGTGTCATGCAGGGATATTTTTACCTTCTTAAAATTAAGCTTGACGTCATTTTAACGATATGTTCTGAGAAATGGAAGAACATGATCTTTTATTGAAAAGGTGGTGATAAACGCGGACTACTTTTTATTCAACCGCCCACAGGAACGCTCGACGGTGATCAAAGATAAGGCAATTGCAACGGGGCGTCGTAAAGTACAAAATGTGTTCCCATTTCTCTGAAAATAAAGAGGACACATGCTGCAGGCAGCGTCCTATTTTCAGTGGTTGGGTACAACGATTTAAATGGAGTCTGGGAAAGATACAATCGTCCCGACGGATCAGTATATAAATGGTTTTATTGGAGAATGAGGCAGTACCAAATATCACATCGTGACTGAACACACCAGAACCCTGGAACAATCACTTGAAACTAAGTGAGAACTGAAACACCACGATGTACACAGCGATATTATGAAAAACATTATATTGATGGCGCAAATACTGCGACCTGATAGGTCGAGACTGAAATTCATTTCAATTGAATATTCTGATATAAAAGGAATAAACCACTTCAGCAATGGGTATACAACTCGATTTTGACCAGTTCACCTTATATATTGTGAACTTGTCAAAATCTCGTGGTATAGCGTCGCCGAGTGTCGTTTATTGCTCAATTATATCTGCTACCTAGTTGGAGGATGAAATGTTAATCAGTTGAAAACTGTCTCTGCTAAAATGTTCTGTGGTAATCGATTTTTAATTTCTAGAGGTCTGTACAATACTGTATTTTATTCCCAAAGTGTTTGATTTGATTTACACCCTATAAAATTAGTAAAAGTTGCAAAATGTATCACAGTTTCAATATATCACGTTGAAAACCCTTGTTGTCCGTGATATGAAGTCAGTAATCCACGCACTCGTTTGATACTGAAGTGTGTTGTTTCAAATGAGGGAAAGAAAAGAGACGCAAGCAAAAGACTCCGTTTTAATGACTATATATTGATTTTAAATCCTTTAAAAGGAAAAGCGAACAATGAAATGCCATTTTCCCTGAAAACTACACCATCACTCACTCCCAGCAGGGAAAGCTTAATACGTGAGAGCTCTGAGGGGACTAAATCCATAATCATTGTTAAATTCTCTGTTCTCAGTCGCTGAGAATGATTGGGCTTATAAAAAGGGTAATTTCTCCATGACAAAACGGTACTTAAGAGTGTCCATCACGGGTTTCAGAATTGATTGAATGAAAACGCGTGATAAAATGCAGCGT
Organism: Ptychodera flava; assembly: GCA_001465055.1. NCBI lineage: Eukaryota > Metazoa > Hemichordata > Enteropneusta > Ptychoderidae > Ptychodera > Ptychodera flava. Next base: position 18,193 of record LD347042.1, on the reverse strand, counting down.
TTACGACTTAAAATGTGTGTATTTACATACATTGATAACGTGCTGCGTATTTTAATAACACTCAAGTACCCCTATACCAAAAATAACATGTATTACACTGGAATTATAGACTCATTAGCGTTCGTTGCGAGTAATGGCATTTTGTGCTTGGCAAAAATTGCGCCAACTTTTGATCGATGCAATATCGTTCATGATCACCGTATAAGTAACATTCCGCCGAGTTCTGTGTACCTAGATGTTTCCTCGTACGTATACCTTTCGTCTGATTTCATGAAATTTGCTAATTTGTCTTGCGTTTGTCGCCGACATTTTACCAAATGCAAAAGAATGCAGTCGATATATAACAACGGTTACATGGGAGCTCCTGCTTTAAAATGGCCGTAAAAAGTGTAAAATTAATTATGCCTCGGGGTCTATGACTGATAATCAGTTGTAAATATGGTAAATATCATTTGAGCTTGTTCCTAATCGGATTATTGAAAACGTAAATCTTGGTATACGTGACTACTTTGCCGTACAAAGACGGGATACAGATCTGACGTCAGTTTGTCGAGATCTTTCTTTGTCGCTAAGACGCGTCAGAACCTCGCAGCGTTCATTGAGTTGTGTAGAATCAAGTACGTCTTTACAACTTTAAGACTGGTGACCGAGAGCTGCTTCAGTGAAAAGTACCTACCCGCTCATACAATCGCTGTCCATGAGTGTCATTTCTCAATTTGTCGGTCACTTTCAGTGTAAAATACACAAGAGACTCCATATATACGGGAGCGTTCAGTTATTATGGCCGGGGTTGGGCCAGCAAATTCTTCATTGGCATCAGTCAAAATAAGTGAAACCCCCCCCTGCCCATTGCACCAAAAAATTGATGACCCCCTTCTAAGAGGACAAATTTTCATGACCCCCTCCCAACTTGAGTAAAGCTGCACACACAAACACGTCTGAAGGAGGGGCGCAATAGAATCCAAAACAAGATTCTGAGAGTTTTTCAAATGACCCCCTAACAAATACACAATATGTTAATGTTCAAATCTCCCCTTCTGACTTGTTATAATTCCCCCATCAAAGGGCTCGGACAGAAATAACAGGTGGGTCGTAATTTTTTTGCCCAAGTATTTTTGAAGGGTCAAGAAATTCCACGCATGCCTTTGGTGAGGGTCACCATATTTTGTGCAACTATTAGAAGGCAAGATGTAGCTGATATAGTGCACGCTTCGTCTTAAAATAGGTAATCATAATACATGGGAGTGTATTGGGCTAAGTATTAACATTTGCCCGAATAAAACAAGCCATATCTTTACATTTACACATGTTTGATTATTCATGTAAATTTACTTTGCTTGCAGTGGCAGGTAAAAAGTGCGTGCACGAGTACAAAAATTTGATATTTGGATTTAATTGTTGATTCACTATACATGGTAGTCTATGAGAAAACAGTGACTGTTTTGTTTTCCAATGAAAAACTTGGTATTCATGTGTATATATAGACGTTGGATAATTACATTATTACTCTTGATTATTGATATTGATGTACTTGATTAAACTAGGGTGGTTACAGGTGGATGTTTATGCAAGAAATTTGATTTTGCAATTTCACCGAAATGTAGATTAACTATACGTGGTAGTCTATCAGGAAACTATGAATAATTTTTTTTCCAATACAAGACTAGGTAAATCTGTGTATTTGTGTACTCTTGATTATTGATATTGATGTAGTTGATTCGACTAGGGAGATTAAAAGCTTATGTGTGTGCAAGAAATTAGATTTTTGAATTTCACCGAAATGTTGATTCACTATACATGGTAGCCAACAATAAAACTATAATTAATTTTTTACGAAACTCAACTAACTTCATCTGTGCTATTATAGGTTCTTGAAAATTGATAAAAATGTTCTTGATTCAAATAGGGTGTTTGAAAGTTCAGATGCGGTCAACAATTATGTTACTGGAATTTCACATCTAAGTATTATTTCACTTTTCATGGTGGTCCACAGGTATCTGTTAAATATTTTCCCTGACAAAACTGGTTATATCTCTACAAGTAATAAGAATTGTTCATTGCCCTAAGTGAACTTGATTTACAATAAGACAAACCTCAGAGTTACCAAGCCAAGATGTTCATGTGACAGTTAATTATCCTTTTATTCAGATTTACAGTTAAATGACTTCATAGAATGAAATCACACAGCGAATCATTTTTATTTCAAGAACATTTTTGAACACTGAAACTGCCTTTTGACTGGACAGATACTTATGAAAATAAAGTGACCCCCCCCCCTCTGTGCTGTTTGAAAAATACATGACCCCTCGCCCTTCGCAGTTTTCAAATTTAAGGTGAACCCCTGGATTTTGCCGGCCCACCCGCTGCCATAATAACTGAACACTCTCTAATGGAGCGTGCAGTTCTTCTCGCAGGAGATCTAGCAAAATTTGAGAAAGTTAAGGTCGACCTTGTTTCATAAGTCACGGATTATGGTTTCTACTAGCTTTCAAATGTTTAACTACAAGCAAAGGATGCCAAATGATAAAGAGAACAAAGATAGTTCAAATAACTCGCAAACCACCATAGATTTGTAAAATGATTTTTGTACACTCGGCAATAATAATTTGCATGGGAGAGATATAAGATAATTCAATAGGAGCAATTGACATTTGTACATAATAATACTTATAGCATGTCACACAAGAGCAGCTTCTTAGATGTCTGCATATTTTTTAGAAACGTACGAGCTATTGTGGGCAGGACAAACATGCTCAAAAGAAGTTGAGTGCGAAAATGGTCATACTTGAGTATTCAATCCTGTTACATCAATGTGAAGGACTATTTAACGTCACAAATAGCTTGGGTGTTTTATTTAGTGCACAAAGGTCAGCTGAAGAATTAAGGAGAAGATTTTCTTGACCAGGTATAACTGCATGGATGTCGTTCAAACTTGTCCATCATTGGTTTAAGAAGTGATTTGCTTGTCACGGTATTAATTTTCATACAAAATGACTAGACACTCGGTTTCATAAACTGTATTATGGTTCTTGTCTCAGCTTTTACGCGTCCCACACGTAGTTGTATCGTGAATGTAGGTGAAACAATAAAGTATCACATTTTTGTCAGCATAAAGATATATTAAAACGTATTCCTATGCTGTTTTTAAATATTATCTCCGCAAACAAAGTCTATCATTCCCTATGATTTGAAGTGCTTAAAGGAAATAAATTCGTCTGATATTTGCTTCAAATCTCCGGAACTTTAATGTCTCCATGTGTTTGTAAGAGACGTCCCAAAGGCCTACGGCTGTATTCGTAATCTCTTGTAACAACAAACACGTTTGCACATGTTGAGTCTACTAGGGAGTCAGGATGTCATCACACTATTTATAAGGAATACATTTCTCTGTCAATAGCAGAAAAATGAACTACCAAGCAGATTAAACAGGTAAAACAGTGTCGATTATATTCCTCGATTGCCAATGAAATGGTCTGCGATGCCATTTTAGATATGTCTTTACACATAACATCTGGACATCCGGAGACACCATGGTGTTAGTTATGTTCGAGAGTGATATGATGTGAGTGAGAAAACTGGAAATGGTCCGGAAGTCGTAAATGCATTGTTTTATCCATGCTCTCATTACAAGATTTTATTTCTTCGAGAAATTCAATTACGACACAATCTCTAACCTCCATTTATGTTATCATTTCCATTAATGTAATAATGATATACTTTTTGAAAGGTTGATATTCTATCTATTAGACAACATATTTTCTACTATACTTGTATTATGGTTTACAAATTTTTCAATAATACTGCTCCAAATTATCTTGTCGATAAAATTATTACGCTTAATGACGCCCACGCTTTCCAGACACGCAGAGCCTCAACTTGCAAATTATCCCTGCCTCGATTTCGTACTGAACAGGTCAAAGGACATTTACCATGCGTGCAACTCGAGCTTGAAATTCTCTGCCTGACATGATTAGATACAGTACAAAGTCGAATAATTTCAAATCCGAGTTGAAACTTTTACATCAGAGACAATGTAAGCAGACAGACTACTTCGCAATCCAGCGGTGTTCTTTATATTTTTGTGTCTGCAGTTACCGTTTTAACAGTTTACCTGTACTGATTTTACTTTTTTCACTAATTTCCATGTTTAAAACTTTAATATTTTAACTTAATGTAGCACCCCAAGATAGATTACAGCCTTATAGGAGTCTTTACCCCAATTTGAGTCTGCAAATGTGAAATTAAATAAATAAATTGACCATAAATGGATGTTACAAATCCTCCGGTTGAATGATAGGGTCGGAGATCTGGACTGCGAAGTGCTGAAATGGATAATATTGAAATTTATGCTAAACACGTTTATAGAATTTAAATCGATCAATGCAGTATTACAGCTGTTTATTGTCGTGCAACCGCGCTAACAACGAATGTGTGTGTACAGAGGATGGGTGATGGGGTCTCTCAGAGCAGTGCTCCGGTCTCTTCGCTGCCTGAGCCTGGACTAACGGTACCTTATAAGCCCTAAAAGTAGCAGGTTTGTTATCAGCTTTATCTCTGAACAAAGTGAATAACAGAGCACAACTTTCAGTGGGGAAGGAGTGATTAACATCATGTAAATATTCAGATGTCAATAAGCATGAATGCGAGAACCAGAGATTGAGGCCGTTGCCCCAGTATAATCCAGCTCTTCTAACCCTAAATCTACATACTGTATACCATTGGTAGTTATTAGAGTCGATTGTATGTTAACGGCATAACCTCTGCAGATGATGTGCAGGACAACAGTGCCTCTGTAATAAATTCAAATTTACTGCCAACCGGTCGGTTGCCCCTCAAAAGAATGATAATTTCAAAACATGTCGTACTACCGAACTTGAAGTTTGGAGTCCATACTTCATACACGCCGACAAAACAATATTTTAACGCCGTACTACAAATTTCTACAATACTATTTTAACCTCAGCTTAATGCAAAATTTGAGGTGAGCCTAAGATGTCATTTGAGGAGCTGATCGTGTTTTTAGTGTGTACTCACACTTATACACAACCATTCAAGGAACCATGAAACCGACATGGAAAACTTCACAAAAGTGGAAAATACATTCATGGACAAACGTAAAGCTTTATACATCCCTTCTCTGTGTACAAAATGAACCGTACGGGTATTTGAAGATCTTATTATCAGTACTTTCCAACGGATTCATCTTTTTTTGCTTTTCTGCACGGGGATGGTCGGTAAAAAAGGCGGGGGTCATTTACGTTTGGAACAATGATAAGAAATTGGATGCTCATTCAGAACAAAGACTTAATGATAACTAATCGTCATATCTATTGTTTCGAAAAATACATTACTCTGAAGTATGAAAGGCATCTTTCCCGAATATAGGTTGCATTTAAAATGTCAAGTATTCTTACTTCAAGAAGTAGATTGTTTCCATTTAAATTGCAACAGAAACTTTTCTCTTTGCTCCCTCAAAACTCGAGGTACATGTATATACATGTCTAGCATAACCGAAGGGTTTACATGACTATTCCAGGGCAATACGAATCATGGAACGACATTTGCCGTTTTAGTCAGAACCGGATCCGTGCTTGTACTTATGCCGCTTTTCTTTCACCTACATTGGCAAGACACATTCTGCACTGATTACTAACAAAATACAAGATTCAAATAACGTACAGACATCAGGTTGTTACTGTTATATTAAGGTAGAATGCGCCCTGGGATAGATCCTTGCTAATCTGACTCTCAAACCTTTTACACTAGTGGTTTAGTCTACCACTTGCTGTACAGATCATTTTAAGGTTCATTGAACAATACTGTTTTCACCGGCTTAGTTTTCGATAAAAGTTTATTTTTCCCAAAGAGTTAACACAGGGAGTCATTTAGTCAGTCACATTGAATCGCAAGAGTCGGTAAATGAGTAATTTGATTTGGTATCAAATTTTGTATAGTGACCCCAGATTCTTATATATGATGATTTCAAAAGGGACCGACCGAAAATCCCCTTGCGGAAAGTTTGAGCAAAAGTTTGTTTCAATTTTATGAGTTCGGCTACAACGTAAATACTATTTTCCTCGCACAGTAAAGTATCAATAAGATGGAATGCTAAAGAAAAATCTAACATCTTGACTTATGTCGTGAAAGATTGCAAAAGATTGACGTCGTTCAAAGAGACAATCGCGACCGATGACATCGTGACGCCAGTCGGTCATGTTATACGTGCATGGAAAAAGCAGATGCAGGTCCTTTGAAATCTTTTCCTCATTCACACGCTAGAATCACACAAAAGCAAACACACATGTTGTAAATGATAAAACTATAGTAATTAGGTTGTTTGCCTGTAATTGCGCATGCTTTAATTGTGTTCAAACGTACACCTCTTTGTAGTTATTCATATCTCACATTCTGTTTATAAGGTAGAGCATGTGATTTGAACGACGGCGACAGTTAACTTGGCCTACGGTTTTTTTTCGACGCGGCATTCTATGGACAAGATCAACAAATCACAGCCTCGTTAATCTGCACAAATGTCCTCGAATTTTCGGAGCCAATTTGATGCATACTAGAACGTTGGTAGTATCACTGAGGTAACCGGATCCATCATGTCGACTCCATGACACATATTAACTCCGTACATAAGACACTGTAAGAAACTGCAAAATTTAACTGAAGAATTCGTGTTGAAGATGAAACACCATCGGAACGGTCTTTCTCAAAGGTGTGGTCGTCACGTCAACGAACTGCATGAATATTTAAGATCAACAGAATGCGACGAGTCTGTGGTTTGTGAATTCGACAAGTCTGTGGTCTTTCGCGCACAGACTATTACGCGCATACGTGGTAGTCGGGGTCAGTCTGAGTTCCGGTATGCAGGCTTCGACATTATCATAAAACAATCAGAAGTACATCAGCTGTGAAATTGAAATTCCATGGCCAAAAACATTAGGCCTATATTGACGCAATAAATTAAGTATAGAATCCATGGTGTAAATATTCTAGCAGAATGTCATCGTTTAATGTACTGACTAATGGTCTTGGGATCAGAAACGTTGATAAAGGTAAGTGATTTGACATTAGGTGTCACGAACAAAGTTTTTTTAGTAAAATCCTTCGCTTCGAGATTCTTGCTGTCATGGCAACACATACGCTTTGTTCGTTGATTTGAACTTTGATTAAGTGGCCCCACAGATGAAGATCCATATATATAAATATGCGTGCGCACGGCTCTATTTCTTCACTGGTAGTGAAGCAAAAACCAAATGAATTTCGATCAAAATGCAACAGAGAAAATATTATGTTGTGTATATATACATATGCTACTTCTTTCGCAGTACGATTCGATATGGTAATATTATCCAATTCGGTTAAACATGAAGAAAAAGCATGTTAGCGATGTAATATGGTTGTGAGATAGTGATGTAACAACTTTTCTGACAAGCAAGGCCTTGCTCATAGGTGATTATCACCAAAACTGGACACAATCACATGTGTCATAGTATGAAGGTCAAAGTCATACCTATTCATTATCTTTTACCGCTATTCCAATATAGAAAGTCAACGATATCAAGTAAGACACGCAGGCAAATGACGAATACACAGAGAAAAGAGCAGAATATATAATCAATGGAAGGAAGATGCAAATCATCAATGGATACATATAAATTAGTTTCGCGGCACATTGCATGAAGTCGTTTTGCAGTCATTTCCATTTACCCGTTTCGTGTCTGTGCCGTTTTGATCGTCAAGCATAGGGCAAGTGTACTATTCCGTAATAGGCACAGCTGGATTATTTTTAACGTACATAGCCTCCGGAGTACGTTTCAAATTTACACTGCACGTCAACAGCCATAACTCATACATGCTTGAATCTGTATTTCTTTTATCTTGATACAAGTTTAATGTACCATGATAATGGTGTACAAACATGCATTGAATTGCTTGTAATGATACTGTAACAGTACAGTAAGCCGCGAGGTATTATAAAAAAATACAGTAGCAAGGATGTCGTTATCGGAAAATAGTATTGTGCTTTCAGCTGGAAATCATATGACTATTGTTGATTGAAAAACACCAATCAAACATAACCCTTGGCACGATCTTCACCCTATCGCTTACCGTTAGATACACGACACCTGTTTCAATTACCCATGCCGTTCTTGCATGTCATAATGACGTAGAAATTTACACCGCTGAATCAACCAACTGTAGTTAATAAATGTCCATTCAGCCGCCGGAGGAACTTCACGCAAAATCAGTATTTTCTTTCATGACTCAGTCATGCTAAATCCAACTGTCTCAAAAGGCGCTGAAATCATCGCAAGATAATGAGGGCATCATTAACACGATATTCGTCAATTTCTCTTGGAAGTAAACGCCATTTTCATGCAACATGGTTTATCTGCAATACAACGAAAAGACGGAGAGACAGATTAAAGAAGGTCATGAAGATATACTCGCACACACATATTCATAATTGATAATACGCACAATGTCACAAATAAAAACTTATAATTGCTAGGCGCATTAATTGAAACGCGGAGAGTGAAACGAACGTTACATGTTCTGGTTAGTCTATCACAAATAGGACATCTTTTGACTTTGATTTCGGAATCCAAGCAAGCGAGGTTAATGGGTTGGATTCTAATTACGTTTAAAGATTGTATTTCAGATTAAGATTTCCTTTGAGGAATATACTTTAGAATCAAGATTTACGAGCTTGCATTGGCGTCAGTTTCATAAAAGAAATGTAAATTAGTTCGCTGAGGTTCAAAGCCATACGCAGTCTTTATTATTATATGCTTATCGTCCATGCAGATGTTTTTTAATCTGTGCCCGATGACTGTTTTTGCTAGTTATCACAAAAGATTTGCTATTTCGATTGGAGGAATATAACCACATCGACGACGTTGAACCTCTTCAAAATGCCGAACACTTTCTCGTGAACTCCGAGAGGCGAATTTTTTCTTCAACTGAAAAAACCTTGCAATGCTATCTTGGACCGGCAAGGCTGAAATATTGATTCGTTTACTCGTAATCGCTCCAATAGCAATACCATCAGTCACTATCGATCCCTACTATCGTTACACAGGCATTATCTGATCTGTCGTTCAAAACCAAAAGCAATTAATGAAACATTGTCTGGCATTTGTCACTCTGAGTTCACCGTGGCGTCGCTGATACAGTGAAACATTGGAGTCATGCAAATGTGCAAACTAGTCTCGGTTTACTCAGACTGCAGTGGGCTCTTCTTCCGGCCGCCGGAAGAAGAGCCCCACTGCAGTCTGGGTAAACCGAGACTAATGTGCAAATATGTCTAACGTTTACGTAGACCAGTGTGGTGAATCGTACGTAAATACGCACACATCACAGGCACATACATGCATGAGGATATCCCTTATCCGAGCGTAATGCAATCGAGATCTACCGATCTGTTTGTCCGTCCGTCCATCCGTCTGTCGGTCTGTCTGTCTGTCTGTTTGTTTGTTTGTTTGTTTGTTTGTTTGTTTGTTTGTTTGTTTGTCAGTCTGTCTGCCTGGCTGTCTGCTCCCCCCTCATTCTCTCTCTCTCTCTCTCTCTCTCTCTCTCTCTCTCTCTCCTTCTCTCTTCTCCTCCTCTTCCTCCTCTCTCTTCTCCCCTCCCACCACACCTACATTTTATAC
>LD347039.1:204044-215485 GCA_001465055.1 Ptychodera flava | reverse complement strand
TCTCTCTCTCTCTCACTCACTCACTCACTCACTCGCTCACTCGGTGATACAGGCAGTAAGTATACCCTGAAAGGCAGTTTATTTTACATTCGGACTAGGCTAAGACAATTTCCTTTCAAAATATGAATGTGTTTTAAAAGTTTGCGTTTCTCCCCGAGAATAATGCCAATTACTTACACCATCAAATGTTATATCTTATATGAAGTTTAAATGTTTCTACTCTATAATATTATAATGTTGCGACTCATGTTGCGTACAAAGTCAGAAAGACTTCTTAGGCACTTATTAAAAAGAGAAATACAAATTACAAACACAAGAATATACGATAGAAAAATGCGATATGCATTGCAACAGTTGAGTTTCCTTAAAAAAAAACACATATAACTCTCTTTCTTTATTTCTGTCTGTCTGTCTGTCTGTCTGTCTGTCTGTCTGTCTGTCTGTGTCTCTCTCTCGCTGAACTAGCTTGTAAGTATAACCAAAAGGCGAGATTTTTTATTAACGATACTTACAGTTGGGCAGGGCAAGGCTGGGCTAAAACCTTGTCCTTTCATAATATGAATGTGTATTGAAAGCTATTTTTCTGACCTAGTATTTCCGTTTGTTTCACTACAAATGGTATACCTGATATAACATGTTACTCTTTTAATGTTCTTCAATATTATAATGAAATGACTCTGTCACAATACAAAGTCTGTCCGACTTCTTAGGCACTTATTAGAAAGGAGATATACACATTACAAACAAAAGTATATAGAGAAGAAAAATATAGTATGCACTGTAACAGTGTTATTGAGTTATCTTAAGAAAATCGTAATTCTTTCTCAAAGCCTCTCTCTCTCTCTCTCTCTCTCTCTCTCTCTCTCTCTCTCTCTCTCTCTCTCTCTCTCTCTCTCTCTCTCTCTCTGCAATAGAACGTAAGTATAGCCGGAATTAGAGTTGTATTTAACGATACTTACTTTCGGACTATGCTAAATCGCTATCAATTTAATATATAACTGTACATGAAAAGTTTTCGTTTCTGACCGAGAATGGCAATTAGTTTTACCATCAAATGTTATATGTGATGTAAAGTTTGACTTTTTTCTATTCTTCAATATTATAAGGAAGTGACTCTAGATCTGTTAAAGTATACAGTCTGCCTGAGTTCTTAGGCACTTATTAAAAAAGGAGAAATACGCATTAATAACAGAAAAAATATCGGAAAGAAAAATGAGATTTGCATTGCAACAGTTTGTTGAGTTTCCTTAAGAAATACTCATATAACTCTCGCCCTCTCTGTATTTGTCTCTATCTCTCACTCTGTCTGTTCCTCACCGCTCTTTTTCTCTGAAATAGGATGTAAGTATACCGGACAGACTGTTTTTATCAACGATACTTAATTTCAGACAATGCTAAAACCTTGTCAAATGAAAATCTAACTGTGTATTAAAAGTTTTCTTTTCCGATCGAAAATGTCAATTAGTTTCACTATCTAATGTTATACCTAGTATGAAGTTCTTCTCTTTCTATTCTTATATATTATAATGAAGTGACTCTGTTTACGTATAAAGGCCGTCTGACGTTTCACACACTTCTTAATAAAGAAATAATATTACAAACACAACAATATAGAATAGAAAAATGCGATATGCATCGAAATAGTGTGATTTACTTTTCTTAAGAAAAACAATTTAATTCATTCTCTGACTCTCTCTGTCTCTCTCTCTGTCGCTCTCTCTGTGTCTCTATCTCTGTCTCTGTATCTGTCTCTGTCTCTCTCTCACTAGCTGAAAACGACTGTAAGCATATTCAAAGCAAGATTTATTTTACATTCTGAATAGCCAAAACCATGTCCTTTCAAATGTGCATTAAAAGTTTTTTCGGAGTAAGAATGCTAATGAATTTTACCATGTAATGTTTTACCTGATATGAAGGTTACCTATTTGAATTCTTTAATATTATAATGTATTGACTTTGTTAAAGTAAAAAGTCCATCTGACTTCCTTGACACTTATTAAAAAGGAGAAATAAACATTACAAACATAAGAATATATACGACAGATAAATGCAACATTCATTGCAACAATGTGACAGAGTTTCCGTAAGAAAAACACATATAACTCTCTGTCTGTCTGTCTGTCTGTCTGTCTGTCTGTCTGTCTGTCTGTCTGTCTGTCTTTCTGTCTTTCTTTCTGTCTGTATGTCTGTCTGTTTGTCGGTCTGTCTGTCGGTCTGTGTGTCTGTCTGTTCGTCTGTGTGTCTTTCGGTCTATCTGTGTGTCTCTATCCCTCTCCCTCTCTCTCTCTCTCGCTCTCCCTTTCTCTCTCACCCTCTTCCCTGAACTAGCTTGTTAGTATAACCAAAAGGAGATATTTTTTTATTAACAATGCTTACAGTTGGACAAGGCTATGACAAACTATGACAAACTATGTCATTTCATAATATTAATGTGTATTGAAGTTTTTTATCTGACCGCGTATGTCGATTAGTTCCACCATCAAATGTTATGCCTGATAATAAATTTGACTCTTTATGTTCTTCAATATTATAATTAAGTGACTCTGTCAAAGTACAAAGTCCGTCTGACTTCTAAGACACATATTAAAAAGGAGAAATACGCATTACAAACACAGGTATATAGAAAATAAAAAATACAGTACACATTGCAACAGTGTTATTAAGTTTACTTAAGAACATCGTTATTGTGTCAATGTCTCTCTCTCTCTCTCTCTCTCTCTCTCTCTCTCTCTCTCTCTCTCTCTCTCTCTCTCTCTCCCCTCTGTGAAATAGAATGTAAGTATGCCCGGAATTAGAGTTTTAATTAACGATACTTACTTTTGGACTATGCTAAATCCCTATTTAACATATTACTGTGCATTAACAGATTTCGATTCTTACCAAGAATGGCAATTAGTTTTCCATCAAATGTTATTTTTAATCTTAAGTTTGAATCTTTTTATTCTTCAATATTATTATGAAGTGACTCTGTTAAAGTACACAGTCTGCCGGAGTGTTTAGGCACTTATTGAAAAAGGAGAAATACACATTAAAAACAGAAAAAATATCAGAAAGGAAAATGTGATATGCATTGCAACAGTATGTTGAGTTTCCTTAAGAAAAACTCATATAACTCTCTCCTCTCTCTGTCTCTGTCACTGTCTCTCTCTGTCTGTTTCTCACCTCTTTTTCTCTATTAAATAGGATGTAAGTAAACCGAAACAGACAGATTTACTAACGATACTTACTTAAAGACAATGCTAAAGCTTTATCAAATGAAAATATAACTGTGCATTAAAAGATTTCGTTTCTTAGCAAAAATGGCAATTAGTTTTACCATCAAATGTCATATCTAATCTTAAGTTTGACTCTTTTTATTCTTCAATATTACTATGAAGTGACTCTGTTAAAGTACACAGTCTGCCGGAGTGTTTAGGCACTTATTGAAAAAGGAGAAATACACATTAAAAACAGAAAAAATATCACAAAGAAAAATGTGATATGCATTGCATCAGTATGTTGAATTTCGTTAAGAAAAACTCATATAATTCTCTCCTCTCTCTGTCTGTTTCTCACCTCTCTTTCTCTATGAAATAGGATGTAAGTAAACCAAGACGGGCAGTTTTTACTAACGATACCTACTTAAAGATCATGCTAAAGCCTTATCAAATGAAAATATAACTGTGTATTAAAAGTTTTCTTTTCCAATCAAGAATGTCAATTAGTTTCACCATCAAATGTTATACCTGATATTAATGTTCTACTCTTTCTATTCTAATATATTATAATGAAGTGCTCTGTTTAAGTACAAAGTCCGTGTGACTTTTTGCACGCTTCTTAAAATCGGACAAATAATATCATTCACACAATAATATAGGATACAAAAGCCTTGTGCATTGACACAGTGTCATTGAGTTTCCTTAAGAAAAAACATATACAATTCATTCTCTTTCTGTCTGTCTCTGTCTGTCTCTGTCACTGTCACGGTCTGTCTGTCTCTCTCTCTCTCTCTCTCTCTCTCTCTCTCTCTCTCTCTCTCTCTCTCTCTCTCTCTCTCTAGCTGAAAAAGCTTGTAAGGATATTCAAAACGAGGATTATTTTACATTCTGAATGGTCAAAACCAGGTCCTTTCAAATATGTATTGAAAGTTTTCTTTTCTGACTAAGAATGCTAATAAATTTAACCATGTAATGTTATACATTATATGAGGGTTAGCTATATGAGGGTTAGCTATTTCTATTCTTCGATATTATAATGTATTGACTTTGTTAATGTTAAAAGTCCGCCTGACTTCCTAGGCACTTATTAAAAAGGAGAAATACACATTACAAACTCAAGAATATATACAACAGAAAAATGCAATATTCATTGCAACAATATGATTGAGTTACGGTAAGAAAATCACACATAACTCTCTTTTTGTCTGTTTGTCTGTCTGTGTATTTGTCTGTCTGTCTGTCTGTTTGTCTGTCTGTCTGTTTGTTTTTCTGTCTGTCTGTCTGTCTGTCTTTCTCTCTGTCTGTATGTCTGTCTGTCGGCCTCTGTGAGTGTCTCTCTCCCTCTTTCTCTCTCTTTCTGTCTCTCTCCCCCCGAACTAGCTTGTAAGTATAACCAAAAGGAGAGATTTTAATAACAATACGTACAATTGGACAAGGCTAAAACCATGTCCTTTCAAAATATGAATGTCTATTGAAGTTTTTTTTCTGACCGAGTATGTCAATTACATTGACCATCAAATGTTATTCCTGATATGAAATTTGACTCTTTACGTTCTTCAATATTTAAATGAAGTGACTCTGTCAAAGTAAAAAGTCCGTCTGACTTGATAGGCACTTATAAAAAGGAGAAATACCCATTACAAACACAACTATATAGAGAAGAAATATATAGTATGAATTGCAACAGTGTTATTTACTTTTTAAAACTAAATATATATTTCTGTCTCTGTCTCTATCTCGTTGACCGAGAATTGCAATAAGTTTCACCATGAAATGTTAAATCTGGTTAAAGTTTGACTTTTTCTATTCTTCAATATACAATAAAGTGACTCTGTTAAAGTACAAAGTGTGCATGATTTCTTAGGCACTTATTAGAAAAAGGACAAATACACATTAAAAAGAGAAAAAAATATCAGAAAGAAAAATTTGATTTGCATTGCAACAGTATGTTGAGTTTCCTTAAGAAAAAAACTCATATAACTCTCTCTCTCTCTCTCTCTCTCTCTCTCTCTCTCTCTCTCTCTCTCTCTCTCTCTCTCTCTTTCTTCTCTGCAATAGAATGTAAGTATACCCGAAATAAGAGTTTTTTAACGATACTTACTTTCAGACCATGATAAATCCCTATCAATTTAATATATGACTGTGCATTAAAGGTTTCCGTTTCTGACAGAGAATGGCAATTAGTTTCGCAATCAAATATTTATCTGATATAAAGTTTGACTCTTTCTATTCTTCAATATTATAATGAAGTGACTCTGTTTAAGCACAAAGTCTCCCAGATTTCTTAGGCACTTATTAAAAATAGGAAAAGTACACATTAAAAACAGAAAAAAAAATATGAGAAAGAAAAATGTTATTTGCATTACATTGCAACAGTATGTTGAGTTCCCTTAACAAACACACATAACCTCTCTCTCTCTCTCTCTCTCTCTCTCTCTCTCTCTCTCTCTCTCTCTCTCTCTCTCTCTCTCTCTCTCTCTGATCGCCCTGCCCTCTCCCTCTTTCTCCCTCTTTGTTTCTCCCCTCTCTTTCTCTCTGAAATAGGATGTACGTATACCTTGAAGGACAGTTTTTATTAACAATACTTACTCAAAGACCATGCTAAAACCTCATCAAATGAAAATATCACTGTGTATTAAAAGTTTTCTTTTCTGATCGAGAATGTCAATTAGTTTCACCATCTAATGTTATACCTAGTATGAAGTTCGACTCTTTATATTCTCATATATTATAATGCAGTGACTATGTTTAAGTACAAAGTCCTTCTGACTTTATACACACTTCTTAAAATAGACGAAATACTCATTACAAACACAACAAGGAGATAACACACATTAGAAACACTACAATATAGAGGAGAAAATATAGTATGCACTGCAACAGTGTGATTGAGTTTACTTATGAAAACCATATAATTATGTCTCTATCTCTCTCTCTCTCTGTCTCTCTCGCTGTCTCTTATTCTCCTCTCAATCTCTTTCTACCTCTCTCTGTGTCTCTGTCTATGTCTTTTTCTCTGTCTGTTCCCCTCTCTCTTTCCCCTATCTGCAATAGAATGTAAGTATACCCGGAGTTTTTATTAACGAAAATAAACTTTCGGATCATGCTAAATCCTTATCAATTTAAAATATAAGTGTGCATTAAAATTTTTCTTTTCTGACCGAGAATGAAAATTAGTTTCACCATCAAATGTTATAACAGATATAAAGTTTGACACTTTCTATTGTTCAATATAATAATGAAGTGGCTCTGTTAAAGTACGTAGTTCGTCTGACTTCTTAGGCGGATGTTAAAAAGGAGAAATACACATTAAAAACAGAAAAAATACAGAAAGAAAAAATATCAGAATGAAAAATGTGAAAAATGTGATATGCATTGCAACAGTATGTTGATTTTCCTTGAGAAAAACTCATATATGTGTGCATGTCCCAACAGTCAACAGGTCGCTTTGAACGCTGTCTTATTTTTGTAAATTTTTTCCCCTTTTGGGGTGCAATTTGTCGACAAATTATCTCCTTACTGGTGGTTAGTGTTGCTAAGTAGCTTTCAAATATATCCGTTTCGTCGAAACTTGGCTGATTCTCGCTACATTGGTCTCTTGTGGTACAAGTGGTTGAAAGTACGCCGAAACTGCTTTGGCGGTAAGTGCTTTTGTTCAACTTACACAATTTGCATCCGGAACACAATGCCTGGATCGAAAAAGTCTGATGAATCCACCGTACCAGCGGACATGGAGAAGAAAATTATAGGCAAGTACATTGCTAAGATTAACAAGAAGTCTCTGAGCACAACTCAAAGACTTAATAAAGTAAAAAAGGAAATGAGAAGTCTTCTGCCAGATGTTTCTGCTGACGCAATCAAACCTGTTTGTCATTACATTGGTAATGCCTTGAGCAACCGAGCACAAGCACGTTTACATAGTATGGGAAAGTCATCACACAGCTCATCAAGCTCTATCATCGGTTTGTTCACTTGTCCAATTTAATCTTTGATGAAGAGCTTTAGTAACTCAGAACCCGAAGTTTCAGGTGAAAAGGCTGAAATCACAGTCTTGCTCACCAGTTTCCGACAGTCAAGTCCTTCAATCTGTTAAAAAGCAACGCAAATCTATTAAGAAACGTGCCACTTTGAAGAAACTGTCCGATCAAAGCGAAAACTCAGACCTTGAACTGCACTGCACTGAAAGTTGTAAATTCAATAGACCAGGCGACGGTGACATGATTAGATGCAGTCTTTGTCTCAAATGGTTTCATTTGCCATGTGTGGATGCGAGCAGTGAGGAGAGGAATTGCTATTTCTGTCCTTGCAAAGAGTGTAGACTCATCACAAAAAAATATTGCTGTCCTCAGAAGTAAACTTTCTGAACTTCAAAACGCGAACGCAAATCTACTGACGTTGTACTTATCATCTATGCAAGAAAACTGTATCCTTAAGGACGATCTACCAATGGTACGGGAACAGAATGTCGAGTTAACATTGTGGCTTCGAACTGCAACTAACTCTTTGAACCGTAACGAAAACGATGCTACACATATGCCGGAAACTACGATTCCAGCAACTACAACATCGTCAACACAAACTAATGATATCAGAATGCTGCAGCAGTCTTCGCAAAACCAGACTTTACTGATTGGGGATTCGCTACTCGATTTCATATAAGCATCAAGTGAAGCTACTGTAAGAGCTATACCTGGTGCCACCACTGAGGATATTCATTTGCAAATATCGACCCAAAACAGGAACTACAGAGAAATTGTCCTCCAGGTAGGCGCAAATAACATCAGCAGTGGTAAATCAACTGATGACGTCATATCAAACTATCATGATTTAATCGATCTTGCGAACTCAAAACCAAATAACCACGTCACCATTAGCAGTAGTCCTCCTCGAACGGATAATGCCGATTTACAAGCATGTGGTGATGAAGTCAATATGGCTCTTGCATTGCTCTGTCAACGTGAACATGCTACATTCGTTGACAATGACAATGCATTTAAAATCCGCGATAAAACCATTGACACATCAGCATTGTATCGTGATGGCCGTCATCTTAGGGTAAAAGGCTTGAGGAAAATGTTGATGTATGCCCGCCTCGACCACAGGCTACCCAGACAGAATGAATAAGTTTATTATTAAGTTTTTCTCACAGTTTTCTCTATCAGTTCCTCTCCTTTTCTTCATCACAGTCCCTCTATGGATATAGGGACTGTGTCTTCATGCTCTGAATGATCGGAGTAAATAAAATAAACGGTTATATAATCTAACCTAGCCTCTTATAAACCCTTTCGTCATTTTACACCCATTACAAGGACGTTTATCTCTCATATACACATCTTGTAATTAATTAGTCAACATAACTAATTATGCTAATCCGTGGACTTATCAAGAGTTGGTCAACATTGCAAAGATAGAGATGTAAATGAAAAAGGAGAAGGTATGAAGATCTTGGGAAACGTGTCCCGAGGA
The DNA here is from genome assembly GCA_001465055.1 of Ptychodera flava. Lineage (NCBI taxonomy): Eukaryota > Metazoa > Hemichordata > Enteropneusta > Ptychoderidae > Ptychodera > Ptychodera flava. Next base: position 206,822 of record LD347039.1, on the reverse strand, counting down.
CGTCCGTAAACCTAGTGGACGCTTATATATTCATGATATGCTCAAACAAACACTGCTCATTATTCAAAAATAAACGGGAAGTTGGATCGAAAGGAATGCTGAAAACGCGCATGCTCTTCGTTGCCAAGCGCCAAATTCACACATAGCCAAGCAGACATGGCCCTGCTCCATGTAATAAATGCCACCCAGAAATTATAAGTATCGACCGACCAAGCAGAAAAAGATCGCCGGAGTGGCCATTTTATGAGCTTTTCAACAAAATTATATAGATGTATGTTTCACGTCGTCAACGTCGTTTTCTTGGAGTGTATCATACCAAGTATAATTTACCAACCGTGTCGTCATTCAAGGCACAATGGTGACACATTAGCAGCAGCACGCACTGGAGAATTTTTGCCAGCACTGTGAATTTTAAACCAGTCACCGTCATTTCTCTGCACTCGCAATTAAATCCATGTCTGCCGGTAACATATCTTTATTTTCTGTCTCAAACTACGTACCAGCAACAGGCCTTTGACGTCAAAGTCGGTTGTTTTCTGATATACGGTAGCAACCAAGCTCATGACTAGAATGACTCTACGGCGTCAAAGAATTAATCTCGCCGGTTACTTTTTTCGCCTAATAAAAGAGAGTTGGTCGCTACATGGAGCTAGTTCCCAGCTCTATGGTCGCCGCTACTAGTCTAAGGAATTCATCGATTTTCAATGGCGCCTTATGCTGTTCGTGTACACTTCCCGAAAGAAGCGGAGGACGGGCTATAAAACTTCTTTTGTACTGTTAGGCTAGCTGTCGATTTTCCGACTGGATTTCTGCCTTTTACGGCTTGTTTTGATTTTTACATTTTTGCACCACAGCCATGGGAACGTCCATGTTCTGCCCGACGGTTCCCAGACACTTCGCACCAAAACCACTTCGCACCATACGATCTCGTCCCATACCATTCCGCACCAAAACCACTTCGCACCAAAACAACCTCGTACCAAAACCACTTCGCCCCAAAAGTCATGTCACCCAAACCACTTTGCCCGAAACTTATCGCTAACCGGTAAAGCTGAAAATAACCACCTTCCTGTCATCCTGGGACTGAAATCTTGAAAGTGTACGCATTTCGCGAAATTGACATCGTGCAATTCTGCGCACGGCAACTGTCTCTACTACCTCCATGCATGGAGGTAGGAATGCTCTATGGTTGTAGCATTTGCGTGTTTCTTTTTTCTTATTCTATCGTTTATGGTTTCATGCAACAATAAATGGTTCGTGGTAGCCAAAATGTCCTAACACATTAATGCTTCCAAGTTGTAGGTAAAAACAACCTTATGATACGTCGTATATCGTTGTTTCAGGACGAGTTGACGGTACTATACTTTGGGCGAAGTGGTTTTAGTACGATGTGGTACTTGGGGCGAAGTGGGGTTGGGCGAAGTAGTACTTGGGACGAGGTGGTTTTGATACGAAATGGTTTTGGGACGAAGTTGTGTGCGGCAAACTGGTTTTGGTGCGAAGTGTCTGGACCCCCTGCCCGACAGCACGCTTGTCGCAACTTTGTTCGTCGATATTTCGAAAGTTTCCACCCAAATTGCAATTGCAACTCATCAACAGCTTGGTTATTAGGGGCCTACCACGACCAGAAATCCGCTCAAAACTTACCAAACTAGTAATATCGCCGTATTTCCAGCTTTTTTTCCGACATGACTACTTGCAGACTGTTCTAGCGTACAAGCGATAGGCAAGGCTCAGTGCAGCCCGTCACTAAAGTCACTGTGACGTCAGCGGTGACCTCGCAACTTCTGAACACAAACTGACACATGTGACATCACCGATGATGTCGGCCACTACGTTAAGAAGCAAGTGAGAATTTTTGCCAGCACTTTGAAATTTTTAAACCAGTCACCGTCATTTCTATTCACTCGCTATTACCTCCATGTCTGCCGGTAACATATCGTTATAGAGAAGTTTAATTGCACGTATATATACGTTCCATAATCAGTACGGGAGCGTCTTTGTCACGTGATAACCACACTTCGTGTTCGTGTAGAACAGACGTTCGTGAACGGCAAACAACACCTCTACACATACAAAATGTAGTCATAATTACGTGTAGTATTTTTTAGATATTCTTGATGATTTTAGCGAATTTAGACAGGAAACATTGTAAACTATCATTGCTAACACCTTTGATATCATAATATTTCGTAGAGTTTGCACCAGCGCAAGAAGTACTTGCTATATGATTTCCTTACATTAATAAAATGTTGTCTCATTCCATTTGTTATCTGACGCCGCCCTAAAGATTTCTCCAAATCACATAAATAACTGTATCAAAGAAAATCGGCCGATTTAATTCGAGGATACAACAAGCTAGAACATTCCTGTCATAGAGAAATTAATGTTTCTTAAAACTTAAACGAATTTCCCCTGTTTCGAGAAAAAATACAGCAAAATTATCGAGAACGCACAGCTAAACTAAATGACTGACAAAACCTTAGCAACACCACCCGATTGAGAGAACCACTCTTAACCACACAAACTTTGACCCCAGTCAAAATCAGACTTGTCCCTGGGAAATATGTTTACAAGTTTGCCCACTTATAAACAACGTAAAGGTCAAAGGTTTCAACTTCCGACTTCCTGCTTTACGGACGTCCTCATGCCATGAACTGCACGCAAGGCTCTGGTAGGGTTTGCACTGTTCGCGACCATATACACGTTTGAAATTAGAGTAGCTGGCTCCCCTCGGCCATCGAAATACACTGGCTGCAGTAAATTTTGGATTAATGG
>LD347039.1:169142-201956 GCA_001465055.1 Ptychodera flava | reverse complement strand
TCATAATAATTTCAATGAAGTTGCAAACATGTGGCAAAGGTTCAAATTTACACATAACTTCAATATATAATGAAACACGTGAGCATTTACAGTTCATATCTGGTGAATCTCGCTGCAACAACCCCAGTTATCTCCATAGACCGTTGCACGGCTAGCTAGTGGTGGAGGCCGTATAACGCCGGGAACACACAGACCTGTACTCAGGGCTACTCTTAGAAAAGCTCCTCGTCGCTGACCAGCTGACACAGTGGAAACGCATTTGATTATTCACCGTGCACGGACGATTTCGGGGAAACACATTCATTCGCGGTGGTGAAAAGCCATACAAACACGATAACATACAAAATGGACAAACACACATCAGGTCAGCCTGATAAAATGAAATTGAAGGCTAATTTGTTACATCCTTGGCAATGATCATTAATGAGCAGTGCTATCAATTTTCGCTGGTGCACCCGTCCATGGTCATGGTGGTGTAGCGGTATGTCAGAGAATTTTTTTTCAACAATACTCAAACGCATGTATGTTACTTAAAAATGGTTCAAGCTAACCGATATGCTTTGAGGAAAAAACAAGCCCGGTTTAAATCAATGACTTTGCAAATCTTCCACGGAATATGCAAAAACTTACGTTGATTTGTGTCTGTGCATTCCAAGACGTCGGTTGCAACTTGCATCATGACCCGTGTATATGTGGTGGCGAATAGCTATCGTTGAGGTACATAACAAGTTCTTGCTTGCGAAGTAATTCTTCATCGCTGACGGAAGCCATTACTGTCGACTTGTGCCGGAGTACGGAATCGTAAGCGCTGATACGATCGTCAATAACGCCTCGGCATGCTCGGCTACGGGTGCGAAGGCCAGTGGAATTCAGAATTTTCGCGCTCAGCACAGCAGTATTAATACGCAACTGCCTAAAGTGAAGGGATGGGGATTTCACTAGCCAGCGGTCCCTTTAAGATTACGATTAACCAACAAGTACTATAATTCTTACATATGTCACGGAGATATAATATCTATAACGAAGTTTAAACATTGGCTTGGTGAATCATTGTGTAAAATTGAACTATTTTAAAGTGTAATGTTACAAAGGGTGAAACGACGGTCAAAGGTTAAGGACTTCCTCCTTGTACGCTGTTTTGGTAATTTGAACGACCGTCTGAATATCAGTTGCGTTTGCTATGGCTTGTGTATATTTTTGGCGCATTCAGGGGCTTAGAACATCCATTTCAAACATGTCCTTATTAATAAAATGCGTCGGACTTATCCCAGGATCAAGGCTGTGGCCTGGCAAAAATTAACGATATGCCTTCAATCCGGGCCTACAGAGAATAGCATTGATCGCGATTTCAGGCTTGTTACTACAGCACGCGCGCATTCGGCCAAAGTTTGTTGGTGGATGCGTGACTCACGGTTGTGGTTGTGGTTTTTACTTTCGTCGTTGTCTTGGGAAATGTTGACAATTCGACGTATAGGCCCTACATTTATTTTTGCATGTTAGGCATAATGAAAGAAAAATGACGTCATTTGAGATCAACGTTTTTTATTGTCAATTAATTCCTTCAATTTGTTTTGATATTTATGTGCCCACAGACTTCAAGCAAGTCCATGTCTTTTGTTCAATTGAAAACTTCACAAAATTGTATCGCCCAAAATTAAAGCTAATCAATCTGTTGCACTGAATGCGCATGGTCCTCCCTATCGTGCGAAAGGGCTGTCAAGTCGTGACATGATGTCAAAAATTCTGGTTTAGAAATTAACCAGTGACTGATGATGACAATGGCTTGAAAACAGACCGATTAATTTCTTAAAGTTGAATGGTTTAAACTCAAACCATGCCCACAAAGTTGCCACTTGTGGTTGGCTTAAAGATGAGCCAATGAATTTGTCGGTATATAAACAAACCAACGATGCCAGTGGCTCAAATTTAAACCTATGAATTATATTGTCACTGGCTTAAAAAGAAGCCATTCGGCTTAAATTTATACCATGACGGGCTTGATAATAAGCCACCAATGCATTGGTATGAATACACGCCATCCATACTCTGTGTGGTGGCGTGACTTCAAACCATAAAAACCTTAGTGGATTTCGGGCAAACCGAAATATTTCAAACATATACACACTGGTTCACCCGCAAGCCACCTACAAACCAAGTGGTTATATTTCAAGCCAGAAGAATTTGCAGTGTAGTCTGTTTAAATGTAAAGCAAGGAAATGATTGTCTTGTGTGACTTCAATTTTAATCTCCTTGTCCCACATGCTATGAATCACCACATCTAAAAATGTATAGTGTCGCTCAATTTATAAAATTAAACAACAACTTGTTACTACCCCGACTCGGCCTGTCTCGGGTACACTCCTCGACCATGTTTATGCAAATTGCCCTATGAACATTTCCGCTGTGTGTATACCTAAATTTGGTATGTCTGATCACTACCCATTTGTATTGTGAGACATAACCATGGCAACAAACACAATATTGGCTCCCGCATTTGTGGTAAATCAAGACAGTTTCTAAATTCAGCATTGTGAATTTTACTAGTGATTTAATGGCGACTTCATTACCACACGTTTCTCTGTCAAATGACGTCAACTTAGTCTTTAATGGTTGGACTAAACACAATTGGAACTTTTTTGTGATTATAAGATGAACAGTAAAAGTCACAGAATATGCTTCCTAAGAGAGGGTTTACTCAAAGCATTTCGTAATTATAATTTTTTCTAGTGAAAATATCAAAACCGTAATTATTGAATTAAATGTTAAAATAGTATAAAATTGTAGTATTTAAAGCCACATGCGTTTCTGAAATTGTAAATTTATTCTATTTGACAATTTTTGAAGGATAATTTATCTCATTGATACACATTCTTGAAAATGCCAATATTAAAGGTCAAAACTTGATGATTGCTGTACTGTTTAGATAACCTAGATGCGTTTGAAGGTTTTGGGTCATATCTGATTAGTTCTTTACTATTTCAAAGTGCTCTCTAGGCTAGTACTTAAAACAATGTTTAGGGGTCATACCTAAGTGGTCCCATAAAAAAGATTAAAGGACACATCAGGGTGGTCGCCGAAAGTTTCAAACTCATCAGGGTGGTCCCCGAAAGCTTCAAGGACTTATCTGGGTGGTCCCTGAAAGTTTCAAGGTCACATTAGGATAGTCCTTGAAAGATTCATGGACACCTCAGGATGGTCCCTGAAAGTTTCAAGGACTCATCCGGGTGATCCCTGCAAGTATAAAGGACTCATCCGGGTGGTCCCTGAAAGTTTCAAGGTCACATCAGAGTGGCCTCTAAAAGATCAAGCGACATATCAGGGTGGTCCCTGTATTTTTGAACGACTCGTCTTGGCGGTCTTTGAAGGTTTCAAGGTCACATTAGGATAGTCCTTGAAAGATTCAAGGACACCTCAGGTTAGTCCCAGAAGTTTCAAGGACTCATAGTCTTAGTCATGTTCACGCTACGATCACAGTTGATGACATCATTGTCGAGGTTGGGAACAGCACTGTCACTCCACAATGCACAAAGGACCGTGGTAACAGACATCAAATTCATGGGCGATATCCAGTATTCCCTTGCTTTCCATGTAGCCCTTTCATTAAATAATCTGAGTAATGGACGTCCTTCATTCAGAATCGGTAACCTTTCCCGATGAAGGAATTAGTGCAGTGGATAAAATTCATTCGAACGTCGCGTCGTTTACAAACTCGACCGGAAACAATGTAGAGTCTCACAACAATGTGACGCCGTGACCTTCACTGAGTAAATTTGCAAGGACCATATTAGCTAGTGTACAGTTCGGTGTCTCGCTGAACGAGAAAAATATCATTGACTACATATCCAAATTAATAATGAAGACTGTAGAATACAACCACAGTATTTTAAACGTTGGGAAAACTCTACGGCATGAAAGAGTAAAATGTATCTTACCCGGAACCTTACACAAATGTGCGATGCGCCCTTGGTGTCCCTGTAGGTTAAAATGGAATATGCCATCATGAAATGATTGTGTGCAAATTGTTTACTGTTAAGACCAGCGGCAGGTCGGCCAGCTCCAGCTACAATAGTACAGGGCTACAGCATACTTCAACGAGCGAGTACATTACTATTAATCGTCAAAACTGCTCGTCTAATTCGACTAAAGGTTAAGCCACTGCCCAGTCCATGACATTTATGCCAGGGAGAACATGCCTTGTAGATCTTGTGGCGTGATATATACGCAAAGACGGGTTTCGGCGCCGGCCGACCTGTTACACATCAGAGCGATGAGGACGCCGGGTTAAGCTATTACATAATGTTAACTTCGACCGTCATGAATATTGACGCTGTATGTGCAGGAAGTTGGACCAAATCTTTTCAGTGATTCCTCTGCCAATGCTCTGCCTGTCAACTTTACCAAGTAATGCTTGTGAATGCGCAAGCTGACGAGCGAAGCTTGAATCAAGGTAAATGTTACATTTTTTTACAAACCATTGTCGGGCATTGTCTACAAATCCAAGCCCCTCTGATTGTTGAAAGAAGGCTACAGTCTGTGTACACGTGGGGGGGGGGCGGTATGTCAATATATTGACCATTAGCAAACCATTTTGTGACCAAACAGAACTTTGAAATATGATCCATACTTTTATTACATTGTAGTAAGATCACTTGATGCTTTTTTGAGCTGTAATCATGATTTGTAAACTATTACTTGTGTGACAGGAATAGTAGAGTTTGAGATTGAGAATTAATCATTACGTCATCAACTCTTTATTTAATCCACGAGCATCCACAAGCATACTGATGTATTTTTGCCATACAGACTGTTAAGGGAGCGTTCAGTTATTACAGCTGGGTCTGGGCTGGCAAATTCCTCCTGCGCATCAGTCAAAATAAGTGAAACCCCCCTACCAATTGTACCGAAAAATTGATGATCCCCCCCTTTCAAGATGATAAAAAATTTATGACCCCTACATTGGTTGAGTAAAGCTGCACACACAAACGCCTAGGCGGCGGAGTGATAGAAGCCAAAAAAGGGCTTAGATTTTTTCAAATGACTTTCCTTACAAACTCACAAGGTGTTAATAATCAAATTTCCCCTTCTGACGTGCTATAATTTTGAAAATACCCCTCAAAGGGGTTGGACAGAAAGTACTGGTGGATCGCAATATTTTTGTGCAAGTGTGTGTGTACAATATTTTGATATTTGGATTTAATTAAAAATCAGCTGTTAATAATGTTGATTCACTATACATAGTAATGTATGAGAAAACCATGAAATACTTTTTCAATGCAAAAATTAAATGAAATAGGGTTGTTACAAATTGCATGTGGACAAAAGGTTTGACCTTAGAATTTCACCAAAAATGATCATCCACTATACATGGGAGTCAATGATAAAATTGAAAATAACTTTTCCCAATGAAGAACTTGGTATACTTGTACATATACAGACATTCAATAATTAACATAATTGTACTTGATTAGAGTATGATGGTTAAAGGTGCATATTATGTGTACAAGAAATCTGATTATGGAATTTCACTGAAAATGTTCATCAATTATACATGGGAGTCTATGAGGAAAGCATGAATATTTTTTTCCAATACAAAACTATCGAAATCTGTGTACCGGTATTTATAGACATTTGATATTTCATTTTAAAGTACTTAGTTAGCCTAGGATGGTTAAAAGTTGATACATGTATGTGTGCAAGAAATTGGATTTCGGAATTTCACCGAAATGTTGATTCACTATACATTGGAGTCTATGAGAAAACTAAGAATATTTTTGTACAATGCGAAACTACATTAATTTGTGCTTTTATAGGTGTTTGATAATTGAGACAAATGTACTTGATTCAAATAGGGCATTTAAAAGTTCAGATGTGGACAATGATGATATTAGAATTTCGCCTAAAACTTTTTTTTTCATGGTACTTGTGGTTTCAGTACAGGTAACTGTTAGATATTTTCCCTGATAAAACTTTCGATATCTCTAATATGTAAGTAATAGGAATTGTTCATTGCCCTCGGTGCAGTCAGCTTAATTAATAAATACAATAAGACAAGCCTCAGAGTTGTCAAGTCAAGATGTTCATGTGACAGATAATTATACGTTTGTTCAGATTAACAGTTGAATAACTCCAATGAAAGAATGAAATCATGCAATGAATCATTTTTATCTCACAGAATATTTCTGAACACTGAAACTACTTTCTGACGGGACGGATACTTATAAAAATTAAGTGACCCCCTTCTCAGCTGTTTGAAAACTACATGAGCCCCCTTTGCAGTTTTCAAATTTGAGGTGACCCCCTGGTTTTTTCTGGCACATCCCCGCCACAATAACTGTACCCTCCCTAAGTTTAAGCTTAGATGATCTCAGGAGAGACAAACTGCCTAGTTATTATCATGATTTAGCAAAAGCCTTCCCTACGCAAAATTCAAAAAAGAAGCCCATCTATTCATTCTCGGTGCTGGGTATCATATTCCATAAATGTGAGCAGAACTTTGTCAATTTTCATACCATACATGTACTTGTAATTATTAATTTTATAGAAAACAATCCAACTCCATTTTCTGTTATGTAATAAGGTGTGAACTATATCATGTGAGTGTTCAGTTAGGGACTGTGATTTAGACCACTCTTCATTATATGACTCCTGTAAATTTTTCTTTTCCAGGCTATCTACTTTCTACTCAGAAATGATGCATCAGAGACTTATTACCTGTAAGAAAAGGCCACAAGTCAACCAGCCTTTCAGTAATCCATGAAACGTAAGTGTGATCTTTTGACAAAGATAAAATTTGTCCAAAGATCTCTTTCTTGCCAGTAATAAGGCTATGTTCACAAACACTTATGAAGGGGATGGTTGCCGGGGGGNGCAGTGTTCTGTCAAGCTTTTTACATCAGTGGGTTTGAGGACCCATGGAAGCTCAAAAAGCAGTCACTGTTGAAAAAAGGGGGTTATTCTCAGACAATTATACACTTTATTACGTGCCATACCCGTATTGTTGTTTCGAAGTTCGAACTCACACTCACGGTTTCTTCGAGTACAGCGGTTTTATGTTCCTACACAGTCTGCATGGCGAGTAAGTGTACTCGCTCAGAAATTCATGTTGGCTCAGGTCATCATACTCTGTTTATTATTATGCTTCATGCATACTTTGCAAGTGATTGAGTTCTTTTTGGCATCGTAATGGAGCCAGCTGAAATCGCGTAACCATTTATCATGAAAATGTGGAACATGCCTCAATGAAGGCTGAGTTTTCGATGAAAGCTGCTCAATGTTTTGAGACTGCGCTTTTTCTGACTGATGCATTTCTGATGTGGATGGCTGTGATTTAGTAAGCATTCAATATGGTAACCTGTAATTGGTGATGACATGTGGTAAAACAATCTTTAGAAAACATACTGTGTCAATGTTGTAAAAAGTTGACACACTTTCTGCCATCTTGTTATTGTATATCTCATGCAAAGATGGTCAAATCACAGGGGCGGATCATTTTTATCACCTTAGGAGGGGGTCCTGGCAGATTTTGAAAAAAATTCCAAACAAATGTCAATATTAAAAATCAACCAGAGAATGTCTGACAAAAGGAAAGGGTGGGAGAGTGGGAAAAAATAATGTATTTGTACAATGGATCGGATAAACAACCCATCATCAACTCCATCCCCATCCCAATATCAAATGGCCCATCCCTGATGTCTTTTTCCACGCAATCAAACCAGTGTATATCAGTTTTAAGATGTCAAGTAAGGAAAGGCTTTGAAAGGAATAGTCTTGAGTTCACCACAGTTGATTTCTTAACCTTATCTCTTATGTCATCATCCTTGTGTAATTGATTAAGTTTGTAAGATGTTTCAAATATGGATGCACCAGTTGTACTGGAAGAAAACAATGCCATTCCCTGTAAGGTTTTTGAGTTAATGATTGTATGTTGAAATCTCACCATGTATCAGGTGCATGGGCAGAATGTAAACATTATTTGCATGTTATGTATTCAGTCTTTGTCAAATATTGTTCATAAAAATTAAAGAACAGTTTGCTGTGTGGTTGGGAAAGATAACATATTGGCCAATACATAAACTGCCTTGCAGAGTGATTGTCTTAAACATTATCACAGAAATAGAAAAGAAAAAAAAACTAATCATATTGATGTAACATATTAACCCTGAGTGCCTGTAGGCCTTTAACTATTTTAGAATAAGATTCAGTTTGAGGTTATATCTTTATCACTTTCCATGGGCCGTGGCACACTTGGGGGCCAATGTCATCACTCGCTGCCAGTCTGTGTATGTCGGTCTGTCTGTATGTATGTCCATGTTGTATACAATTGATGGCTTGTTTTGATAACTATATGGGACAGAAAAGTGACATTGTAACTATTTCTTGTTACTGTGGTTAAATGAAACATATGACTTCTATTTATTTTTGTCGATTTCATGTTATATTTGTAAAGGAACTCATTCCTGGATTCAGTATTTTAATTTCAGTGGTTTTGTGGTGCCTTAGAGTATTGAAAGGCATAAGTAATATTCATGGCATCAGGTTTCTTCAGCCAAGGCAGAGATTTTGTTTTGTATAATTATTTTTTTATAGCTCAAAATATTTTACATCAATAAACAAATGACAATCATCTGAAACGTGTGTGAAATAATACTTGAAGTTTGGACACTAATGCAAATCCTCATTTTAACATGACAGGAACTGGAAATGTAGCAGCAGTAAATGTTGGAAGACACTGTATCTACACGGACAGGAATCTTGAGAGGCTACATATTGTCTGCGACATTTTAGGTGTTGTGATGGACATAGACTCTGATGAATGAAGACCATCTTGTTAACCTGTTATCTGAGGTGTATAGCGAAGAGTGATTTTACGGATTGGATAATCTTTCTAGAACCATTGGCTAGACATCATTGACATTTGGTATAAGCCATGACTTAGGTCTGATTAACACTTTCCCAGAACTACTCACACTCTGAAATATTGTGCAGACTCATAAGTTATGAGCTTGCACATTCCTAGGTTTATCCGGTTTGCAAACTGGTGCCGAACAATTGTTTCCAACTTTGTAGGATTGTCGCCATGCCTGTAAATATCAAATCCAATATGCACACCAGGCAATAGTGCTGCCTTAAGTCATTTGCATAATTTACATTTGCAGAACTAGTTGGCATACAGTACAAGAGAGACCTCTCACATGTTTTAGGTACACGTATATTTTTTAGAATCATTTTAAATATAAAAATGACAAAAGGGAAATTGTTTGATACAGTATGTTTTAGGCTTTTTGTTGAAACAGTAATATCTCAGGAAATAAAAACTGTCCATGGGATACCATTCACATGACCTTTTTTACTCTAATATTTCTCTGATGTCATATATAAAAGTGGACACTGTATGTTTTAAGGTCATTTCATAATGGTTCTCGATAGAGAAGGGTAACAACTGCATGTTCCTTACCGTTTAAAATTCCGTCACACATTGATCCCTGAGAAAACCACAATTTTACCTCTAAAGCCCTTTAAAGTTCCAAGTACTCAGCTGGGTGATTTCTAAAAGTTTCAAGGTCTCATAAGGACAGTCCTTAAAAGATTCAGAGTCACATGTGGGTGGTATCTGAAAGTTTCAAGGTCACATCAGGATAGTCCTTGAAAGATAGAGGGTCAATCTGGGTGGTCCCTGGAAATTTGAAGGACTCATCTAGATGGTCCCAGAAAGTTTCAAGGACTCGTCCTGGTGGTCCCTGAAAGTTTCAAGGTCTCATCAGGGTGGGTGTTCCTTGAAAGATTCGGGGTCACATATGGGTGGTCCCTGAAAGTTTCAAGGACTCATTTGGGTGGTCCCTGAAAGTTTCAAGGACTCATCCGGGTGGTATCTGAAAGATTCAAGGTCACATCAGGATGGATAGTCCTTGAAAGATTCAGGGTCTCATCTGAGTGGTCCCTGAAAGTTTCAAGGACTCATCTGGGTGGTCCCTGAAAGTTTCAAGGACTCGTCTGATTGGTCCCTGAAAGTTTCAAGGACTCATCTGGGTAGTCCCTGAAAGTTCCAAGGACTCATCTGGGTGGTCTTTGAAAGTTTAAATGACTCGTTTGGGTGGTCCCTGAAAGTTTCAAGGTCATTCAGGATAGTCCTTGAAAGATTCAGGGTCACATCTCGGTGGTCCCTGAAAGTTTCAAGGACTCATCTGGGTGGTCCCTTAAAGTTTCAAGGTCAAGTCAGTGTGGTCTCTTAATGATTTAGGGTCTCCTCAGAGTGGTCCCTGAAAACTACAAAGACGTCTTTGTACAGTCCCTAAAAATTCCAGACAACAACTGTTGGTTCCTAGCATTAATATTTTAAGCTTTCGACAGACAGATGATATTGATTACATTTCTTTGCATCTATAAAAAATAGTTCATTTTTAATAGTAGGACTGAAATAGTTCATTGATTTCTTAAAGTTTTTCAGCATTAATTTGCACGCTCACAAAGGGTAGTTTAATCAAATTTACAAGGTCTCATTTCCTTGTATATGAAATGAATTAATGTACAAGACGTTTCTTAACATCTACCAAATTATTTGAAAGAGAGATCACCAAGACAACAGCAGAACTGATTTGGGTACAGGTAGAAGGCCATTTTTCCATCGAAATTTTTTTTGGACAAATCAGTTACATTTAAGGGGTTCTCCTTTCCTGAGAGTGCGAAAAGCTAGACAAAAATGTAAAATTTGTAGAGATGTATTTTATGATTGTGCAATTGTCAGTAATTTATAAAATTTGCCCCCGTCTTCACACAAAAACACCGTTCGATTGATTATTGTAAATAGATTATGACAAAATGCTCAAGATCTTATAATCACAAAATAATCCCAATTGTGTTACTAGTATTTTCAATAATGTTTATGATGCACACGCTCCTTCCTTTGATGGGCGAATGAAAAGGTACAGACTGCCGCCATTGTTTGGCCCTGGAATTCTTTACCTCATTCATGTAAGGGACTATCATCTCGTAAAAGCAACAAAGTCAAATTCTCCAAACGATTGGTCATTGTGCAGATCCCTGAGAAACAGGGTTGTTCACACCATTACTTACGCAAAGAGCACGTACTATAAAGATATTTTCAGTAGCAATTCTAGCAACCCGCCAGTTATTTGGCCTTCTGTGAATGGACTTTTGTCACAGGGTGATATTCGTACACAAAGCCCTTGGGTTCATAGTGATGGTAGATTACCAAGAAACCATAAGGACATTGTCCAGGCATTTAATGTTCATTTTACTGGAATTATTGATAAGTATCGTAACTGCATCAATGTTTCAAATGATTTGAGCGTTACTGCTGCATTGGTTAACTCCAAAGTTGGCTCAACTTATGTTACTTTTTCAAATTTCCCCTGTCTCAGTTAATTTTGTAAAAGAGCACCTTTCTCTATTAAATGATAGTAAATCTACTGGACGGGACAATATCTGTCCTGGACTTCTAAAAATTGGCGCAAATTGTATTGCAGATTCTGTCACCAGTATTTTCAACATCTCTATTATCAATGGAATTTTTCCTGATTGCTTCAAAAGTGCCAAGATTGTTCACATTCATAAGTGTGGTTCAAAAAGTGACATTAACAACTATAGGCCTATTTCTCTTTTACCTATTCTATCAAAAAGTTTAGAGAAACATGTTTAGAATAGACTATACAATTTTTTGCATAGTAATAACTTAATTGTTGACTCTCAATCTGGTTTTAGAAAGTTACACTTATGTCATACTGCTCTGCTTAAGTTAACACTGCGGTGACTGCTTCCTTTCTATTAAGGTTTGCACGACCTCGCTCAGCCGTCGGATCGCGCGAACATCTGGTTTTTATCAATAACCAGACGATCTGTTCTCTCGAGAACGATGCATGAAATATTTGGCAAAGTGAGAAAATACCTCAATGTGTAGCAACCTGGGGTGTTCGTTATTTACATATCAAAGAAAAAATGCATTTCATGAATTTATTATCTGAATAGAATCATGAAATACATATGAAAAATGAAGTGCGAGTGAATTTTATTTGTCATCGGCGGTGTTTACTGTTTCTCTGCCTGGGAAACATGCGTCCGTTCGTGTGACCTCAAAGTGTTTATACTGTACGCAAACATTAGAAATTTTAGACGGCACATCTGTTGCCGCTGACGTCAAACATTGGTTCGTAAAGCTCATCTCTTTCTCTCGCTTGTATATTACAGAAAAACCACGATGCAACAAGAAATATAGTGTAGAGTGTAGACAGGAATAGTACAAAACGAGTATTGCCGGTGGTACCCTGAACAGACCATACACAGACCTATGAACTGGTAATTTCAATCTTTTACCGGAGTTCATTGGTCCAGAGCCAGGGCTTATCAACCCGCTGCCAGACGATGCTTCAGAAGTCGAATGGTTTTTGCAAATATTCGACGAGGATCTGATAAGATTCATTACCCGATGCACTAATCGTTACGCTAGACAGAGGAGAAGGTCAAATGCCAGGGAACGGCAAAGATCGGCCTGGACACTGACGACAGTTGTCGAAATGAGAGCATTCATTTGAGTGATATTGCTAGTCGGAATTTGCTGGCAGCCTGAAATCCAGCTGTATTGGTCGGACCATGTTTGCTTCGGTCATAATTTCGTCAAGAGAACTTTTTCCCGTGATTGCTTCAAGCTACTGATGCGATATTTATACGACAGCACACAGCCCTACTGTGCTCGTAACACAGCCATGTATACAGCCCAAAAAATAAGTGAGAAACGGGATAGGATGTTGAAAGTACGAAATGTCATTGATCGAGTGATTGCAAAAGGCCGAATGCACCGGAGCCTGATGTGCGAACTGGCAATCAACGAAGGAGTCATCCCCTACTGGGGCCGCACAAAGAATGTTCTCTACAATCCAGCAAAACCGCACAAATATGGAATGAGAGTTTACACTCTCAGTGAGTCCGCCACAGGTTATGTTTTCAACGACGAAGTCCATCAACCTGTCGCTGATAACTGTCATCACCCGCTTGATCCCGATGCTGCAGACGAGCCCCGAGTTTTCAGGGGAAATAGACCTGGGAACGTTGTTTCCCGGCTGATTCAAACTTACTATGAGTTAGGACATCATGTCATTATGGACTCATATTACACTTCTGCCCCGTTGTTTGACCATCTCTACGTGCATAATATTGCTGCCACGGGAACCTGCAGAATGTACACCTTAGGTTTACCCGATGAAGTAAAGAATGCCGCAAACTATGATCCACAAGTTGTACTGCCTGATGCTGACGAAGAAGAGCGATGGCCATGCGGTAGTTTCTTGGTATTTCAAGACGGCGCAATGACAGTATGTGCCTGGAAAGACACAAAAATGGTGAAATTTATGAGCACGGCAGTCTCTGCACAGAGACCGAATCGAGCGCTAGTGAGGCGCCAATGTAAAGATAAAAGAATCGGTGCTTTTGAACGAATTGAAGTACTATGCCCGAACGTTGCTGTAATGTACAATCAGTACTTCAGAGGTGTTGACTTGACTGATCAACAGCTGGCTTACTACACGCCAGGTCGATCATCGCCACTGTGGCACAGAGCTGTGTTTTACCATGAGCTGAACAAGGCACTCATGAATGCTTTCCACAACATGGCATCAGTTCATGGATACGGTCAAAGTGGATCGAGATACAGACGTCAGCTCATGTTTCGCGTGCAAGTAGCAAAACAGCTGATCGGTAATTTCTCATCTCGGCAACGTCCCCCAAGAGGAACTAGTCTGACAGCACCACGTCTCATTCCTACCAATGTGGAAAGAGTTGGTCATCGAATGGGTCGCAATCCGGACGGAAGACGTAGTTGCGTGATGTGTCGACGTGCAGGACGGATAGTAGGCCATGGAACTGGTCCCAATAGTGTTCACGAGACAATCAACTGTTGCCTCACTTGCCAGTTACCACTGTGTTACCCACGGTACAGACAAGCGTGCTGGCGAGAGCACAATGTGTGAATGCCGTTTGCAAAGGACCGCAGAACTTGACTATGCACGGACTGAACATTTTTCGGTATTACAACCCTTTATTACACAGTTGACATGGAAATAAAAAAAACAATTACTCGCAAACTATCAGTGAGTACGATGTACTTTTGTGTGTGGTTGTGTGAAGTGAATGAGTCTAACACGTTTGCGTTTGGGGTAAAGATCGAGTTACAACAATGATTGCATCGGACGATCGCAAGACAAGGTCTCAGCCAGAGCAGTTCCTGTTTTGGCAGAGAGCGAGTCGGTGTGCAATGAAAAATGCATCTGAGTAGCTAACAGTCGATTTCCCCGGTCTGTAATCTCTCAAATGTGTAATAAAAATATTTTTTATCATGCAAATAGTATTCGACGTTTACATACGGCTCCCTAGGCTGTACGAACCTCAAATACATCAACACATTAAAGATCACATGTCAGCTCAGGGTAGTTCAGACCATAACTGCTCAAACTGACAGTTGCCGACCGACAAACATTGAAACGTGAGATCGGCCTTGTGGAAACCCGTCGCCTCAGTGTTAACCAATCAACTTCTCAGCAACATGGATCAGGGTTTGTACAGTGGCTTAATGTCTTATGACTTGTGTAAAGCTTTCAGTCTTGTTGATCATGACATGCTGCTTAAGAATCTTTTTACTTATTGTGTAACTAGGTTATTAGGGGCCCAGCGTAGCAGCTTGGCCCCTATTGGTTTCATTGGGGTTTTCTTTCTTTTTCCTTTCTTTCTTTCTTCTTCTTCTCCCAATTCTTTGCCAGTCTAGATCTGAAAAACCGTTGCACGTACGCTTCTCAAACTAGGCACATTGATCAGGGCTAATGAGAAGGTGTGCATCTAAGCCTTGAATTTTTAATTAGTCACGTGACCAGGTGGCCATATTGGATTTTATGAAAATCTGTAAATCACCACTACTCAATAACCACAGGGCAAATCATCTCCAAATTTGGTGTGTGGCATTCTTGCCCTTTGCTCTTTAAATTCCACTAATAAAATTCTTAGCGGTCACGTGACCTTGGCCGCCATATTGGATTTTGCGAAAATAGTGATTTAATCTTTAAAAATCTTCTTCTCCAGAACCAACACACCCATTCAACTGAACCCCCACACACTCACGGCAACATCGCTTAGCTGAAAGGCCTCACATAAAACCAGTCAGCCACTGCTTCCAACCCAAAAGAGTTGGTCACAGTAACCGACTTAAATGTTGCAATTCTGTGCGCGACCGAGCAACACGGTGTGCGTGGAGCAGACGACACACAGACACAGTACACACACATATAGTAATCAGAAAAGCACCAATCTTTTTACTGAGCTATCAGACAGACTCGGGGACAAGTAAATATCCACCAGCAGGACTGTCCACTCAGGTTAAAGAAATAACAATTTTACTATAACCCAAATGGGATTCGAACCTCCACACACACACGGCAACATCGCCTAGCTGCAAGGCCTCACACAAAAGCAGTCAGCCACTGCTTCCAACCCAACAGAGTTGGTCACAGTAACCGACTTATATGTATAGGATAAAGCCCGAGTACGAGGGTTTTATCCGACTTAAAAACTATCGCCCCTAACTGATATATTTTCATTTTCAATGTGTTTACGTCAACCGTCCCCTTTGTCAATGTAACATGTTTAGGATATGAATTAAAACTTTTATTTGTGAAATAGCCTTCCAATGTAATGGAACATCCTACAACTGCCCTAGGGCACATTATATAAATGCCCTAGGGCACAGCAGATTTTGTGTTGCAGCTGGTTTCCGCTGCGTTACCAAATTTGAATATTAAAATGTACCAGATGTCTACAGAATATAACATGTTCACTTTTGATTGGACAGTACTTTACTACGGCGTTGTCATTCGTTTCTGGAATTTGGTGACCAAGGCTTTATGAGTAAATAAAACACCCTGAATTGAGCACTCTGATTGGTCAATCAACAGTAGATAGTTTTTAAGTTGCAATTCTGTGCGCGACCGAGCAACACGGTGTGCATGGAGCAGACGACACACAGACACAGTACACACACATATAGTAATCAGAAAAGCACGAAGCTTTTTACTTATTGTATTAGCATGAATTATTGCCTGTATTTTAGCTGAAGAGTGCATATACAGATGAATACAGTCAAGAATCCATTGCTTGTATTCAGCAAGCCTGTATTCATGTGGATTCATGTGAATTCAAGTGTATTATTCTATAATACAGTCAACTCATCAGTGTGAATTTATCTGTATTATTACGTTTTCATGCAGTGATGTCATGTGACCTCAGTGACCTTTGACTTCAAATATACATATTTTTGTCCATAACTCAGTAACAACAAGTGCTACACCCTCCATATATGGTATTATTGGACACCTTATGACGCCACATATTGTACCTCATTAATTATGCACATATCTAATTTTGAGCGAGCCAATAGAGCTAGAGGTGTGATTTTTGGTATATAGGGATAACTTCGCCATACAATTTTTTTGAGAGAAGTCAATTGACCTCGTTGACCTCAGATATACATATTTGTCCATAACTCGGTAACCACGAGTGGTACATCCTTCGTATGATGGGAGACCTTATGACGCTAAATACTGTACCTCATTAATTATGCGCAGATCTAATTTTGACCTAGCCAATAGAGCTAGATGTCTGATTTTTTGGTATATAGGGATAACTATAAGATAGAAATTTTTTTACCAAATGTCAAGTGACCTCGATGAGGGAGACCTTACGTCAACACATGCTTTACCTCATTAAATATGCACACATCTAAATCTGGGCAAGCGAATAGAGCTAGAGGTCTAATTTTTTGCATGTAGGGAATAATTATCGATACAATTTTTTTTCAAAATGTCATGTGACCTTGATGACCTTTGATCTTGATTATACAAACATATGCATAACTCAGTAACGACAAGTTCTATACCCTCCAATTTTGATAGGACAATAGACCTTAAGATGTCATATCTTGTACCTCATTTATTATTAGCATATGTATTTCTTGGCTAGCCAATACAGCTAGAGTTCTGATCTTTTTTTCCGATTTAGAACCATAACTTAGACATGCCTCATGTGTTTCGAATTTAGAACAACGATATAGACCTATGTGCCCATATATCTCAACATATACACTCCAGTGATACTTCTACATAACCACATATCCCTGCCCCATCAAGACTTATACTCCTATTACAAGTGAGGACTATGTCATTGTCAATGACTTGTTTAGACCTTGCGACATGCAAACACCAGGACTTGTCTGCATATGTACAGCTGATCAACTGGGCCCCGCCAAGGCTGCTTGCAGCTTTTAATCTTTAAATTGGTTCCGCTCCAACCTGACCGGCAGAAATCATCTTGTCCTTTACATGTATGAAAACTCTGATGTGTTACCAGTCACTTGAGGAGTACAACAGGGCTCTATACTGGAACCATTTCTGTTCTTAATTTTCATAAATGATCTACGACTGTGTCTCAATTGGAGCAATTTTGAATTTTTTACAGATGACCAGACCATGTGTGTTACCTGGGCTACCATAGAAAATGTCAACTTCAGTTTAAATGAGTATCTTATACCGAGGTTTCCTACAATGCTATGTCAATTAAAGGGAAACCTAAGTCCAGCGACATTGACCGTTTACCCCTTCCAAAATCACCCTTGAATAAAAGGCAACTCAAATTTGCAACATAATTGCACGCGCCGACGACTACGGAGCGACGAAAAGAGACGTTTAAGTAGATGACATTTATGAAAATGAGCTCGGAATCCCATTGGCGCAAAAGGGCTCATGGGAGGAGCGTGCGTGACGTCATCGGTGATACACGAACATGTGTGACCGCTTTACCAAAGCATTGGAGTCTATGACTGGAGCAGTGCAGTTCTGTACGTTACGACTCTTTAATGCTCAGTAGCATTAAAAAATGATTAACTGTTGTTCAGTTGAGTGCAAAAATCACTCAAGGAAGAACAAACGGAGTCAGCTTTTATTATCGTCCCACGGAACAGCTTTTTCGAAAACAGAAAGTTGGGCGAGTTTTAAAATCTGTAAAAGATACAAAGTTATGTTCTACTTCTTTCATGATGATTGTTTTATAAGGGATTTCGGGATTCTGATACCGATACAAGACTATACTACACAATACGGTTCGTATCTTGACATGCTGAGTCAGCCTACTATCGCCGGTTTTAACCAGATAAATGTTAATATTGGCGATTTCGGAACTCTAAAATCGGAAGACGAAACTACACAAAGCGTCTCTCGTCTCGAGAGCCCGGATCTGCGAAATCGCCCTTATATACAGGCAATTTCGTGACTATACCTGGTAATATTGATATTACAAGATACTGGAATGACTTCTTGCCTATTCTCGACCGCGGAGAGACGTCAGTAGGTGAAACGCATACGAGCGAGGTAAACGAGAGATCAAACGATACAGAAGAGCGAATGATACAGAAATTGTGTGGAAAAAAGCAGAACTAAAAGTTATGTCATTTATGTATATTGAAACTTTGAATATTTCTTTGGTGGTTGAAAAATTCGAACTTCCAACGGCTGTGTGACGCAAAAATGACGTAAGAATCCGCAAGTTTCCGGATGGCCCGCGTTCGAGAATGATGTGTCTCGATCGGCACACAGGGTCTCAGAAATCACCGAAATTATATTTACCCAATAAATATCAATTGCGCCGAGACTCCTAGGCTACTATTGGTACCAACGATACTAGATTTACGTGCACTGTGTGATGTCGTCGGCACGCCGGGTCTGCGAAACCACGGATATTTATCCGATAAATATCGGCGACTTACGACATTAACTCTGATACTAGACGATACTTTGTCAAATTGTGGGTAAATATCCGATTTATATCGGAGATTTCACCACGTGCCTAACAGATCTGACCACCCGACCACCTCTGTCCGACTCTTAATTCATAGCATCCGTGGCCGGTAGTCAAGAATACTGAATGTTTTACATTATTATATTTATTCATGCGCGAAATACAGTTTTTACATGTAAAGCATTTTTTTTCTCATTAAATTTCCACAAGAACTTTCATACACTACAATCGGTACTTCGTCGAGAGGGACGATCGGATATCACCGTGAGTTGGGGAGCGCCTTGCACGAATTACAGTCATATTCTTTACATGTAATACATTTTTACTTGGCGATCAGGACTTGAACAGAGGACATATCGGACATCATCGAGAGTTTTGGCTGGCCTTGTATGAAATACATTCTTTACAACAATATAGACAATACTATTTTTTTAAAATAGCGGGCAAATATCCATTATATCGGAGATTTCATCACTTTCTAGATCTGAGTAAGCCTGACTTGCTAAGTTCGACACCAACTTCGAAAAGTAGATGACACTATACATTTGTCAAATTGCGAATCATTTTCCGATACATATCGAAGATTTTGCAACCTTAAAGATCTGGCCAAGCTCGACTTACGTATCATTCACGAACCAAAAATTAATTTTAAGCGACTGATACAGAAAACTTTGTTCAAGAAACGTAGCGCTGAAGGATCGCAGAGTCATTCAGTGTCTCCAATCCAGTTCGGGGTCTGTACAAGTACAGTGACTCCCTCCGTAGAATTATAAACGATGTTAGAAACGCTTTCCCATTATTACATATCTTGGTTCAAATTAGTATGGTTTGATTTCAGTCGGGGAAAAGTTATACTTGATGTCAGAAATATCGCTGCCCAAACTCTCCAGAGTCGTCTTACGAACGCGCTGAAGTGTTCACGGTACTTATCTAGCTGCAAGCTACAATCGCCTGTATCGCCGATGACGTCACGCACGCTTCTCCCATGAGCCCTTTCGCGCCCATCGGATTCCGAGCTCAGTTTCATAAATGTCGTCTACTTCAACTTATCTTTTCGTCGCGTCGTAGTCGTCAGCGCGTGCAATTATGTTGCAAATTTGAGCTGCATTTTATTCAAGGGTGATTTTGGAAGGGATGAACGGCCAATGTCGCTGGACTTAGGTTTCCCTTTAATACCACTAAAACAAAATGTATGGTTGTTGCATTACGTCCTAAAATCAAGCTTTTTACTGATTCTGATGCCAATTTCACTATACAAATCAACAACACTCCAATGGTAAATGATTTTACTCACACACTTCTAGGTCTGCAAATTGACAACATCTTAAGTTGGGATGATCAGAGTAAGCTATTTAAGGTGAAGTACTACGAATTACGTCAAAATTAAGTTGTGGTGTCATTTTCTTGAAACTTTGCACAGATATTCTTGGAAGTTGTGCAAGTGCAAAAATGAAATAAAAAATGGGGGTCACCACGCTCGTTTCTATGGAAACGGACGTTAAAATGGCGCCGTGAGAAATAAATAAAAGTGATATAATTCACTTAAACTAAAGAAAGCAATTATAAAACGCTTAGCAAATGAGTTAATTTTAATAAATACCAAGACTTAAGATCCATATCTATCGAATGTATAGTTTTCATGATGTTTGTGAAGAAATTTTAACATAAGTATCGATTACAAAATGACGATATCGAAATTATATCACTATATAATTTTCGAACTTTCTTCCTGTCGCTTTGAATGGTGTCATTTTGACCAAACTTGGCGAATAAACTCCTGACATAATACCATTTAGTTTACACTTTTAATAAAAGGGTGTTACCACGCTACTTTTTACAGTATCTCCAGGTGAATGGGTAATTTGCGCCATATAAATGGGAGAGAAATGTTAATTTTTCGCTCATATTGAATAAAAACCAGCTTCCTAGGGGGTCAAAATATGACAAGGTTATAGGTCACATGAATTTCTAAGAGACTGGGTCAAAAAATTAGGTAAAAGCGCAATTTCATCAATGACAGGTGATGTTAAATACATGTGCTACAAAATAACCCATTTGCGGCAGGCTGGAGTTAAATCTGCGCAGAAACGTTCTAAAGCGTGTGCGCGTCCGAATTCGTCGCCCTTCACCTTAATGGGTTATTTTGTAGCGCATGTATTTAACATCACCTGTCATTGTTGAAATTGCGCTTTTACCTAATTGTTTGACCCAGTCTCTTAGAAATACATGTGACCTATAACCTTGTCATATTTTGACCCCCTAGGAAGCTGTTTTTTATTCAATAAGGGCGAAAAATTAACATTAAACATGAAAGGCTTCAGAGATGACAGAGCCCCATCTCACACGAAGTTCTTGGTTTCGGTACCAACATATTAAGATTCTAACTATATACAGAGGTACATTCCTGTCTAGTAACTTACGAAAGAGAGTCCAATGATTGACTCTGTCAAACGCCTTTGTGGCATCTAAAAAGCACAAGAAAACTGGACTGTTATGACGTTTATAAAAGTCTATGGTCTCTTTCAGAAGAAAAACACACATGTCTGTAGAATGGTGGGTCTTAAAACCAAATTGATGATCATTGGTATAAAGATATGTTTCACATCTGTGAAGTAACAAAACTTCATAAAGGTTAGAAATTGCAGTAGCAATAGCAATTGGGCGATAATTGCCAGTAAATGTAATATCACCGGTTTTATCCTTGACAATGGGAATTAAGATTGTATCTAACATTCGAGATGACAAATAACCATGAGTATGAACACTAGAAAATAAAATAGACAGAAACAAGTAAAGACATTTACCAGCATTTTTCAAATGTTTAGCAGAAATACCATTGGGCCCTACTGCTTTTCAACAAGCTAGATTACTGACACACGTAACAATCTCGTCTGTCCTGACAATGATGTCATTGTTAATATCAACTCCTGAGATACCATTCATAACATAGGATTCACTACCTTTGTCGGTGATAGATGACATTAGGCCCGCAAAATGGTCGCGCCACATTTTAGCGATATTATTGTGGCCATAACATCCATCAACAGATGAGGACAGTGGAGCAGATTTCTTATTACTAGTTACTCCTCTCCAAAACTGCTTCGTATTTCTATTTGAAAGGTGCTCAGCAAAGGCATCAGCCCGCATTTGCTCATCATTCCTTTTACAAAACTTCAAAAAGTACTTAAATTTAGAACGTGTTTTTTCATAAGATCAAAAAGTGGCCCTTGACGAGGGTTACCAAATTCTCTCCACAGAATAAAAGCATCTCGAGCGACAGAATGGTTTTCCTATACACAATAATTCCAACCTTTGTATGACAATGAACTTATTTTAGAGGGCTCTGATGGTAATAAGAATCCTTTTTGTAAATAAGACTACCCTCGTTAAATAAAGAATAATAATTAGTATATTATAGCTTTGTCAATACCAGTGAATTTTGTGACGTCATATCCATACATTATTACTGATAATGTATTGCATTATTCAGCATTGCGGCCCCACAGCGAGCAAGTTTTTTTTTGGAAAACAAAAACAGGACTGCGCATTTAAAAGGAGGGGAAATATCGGATAAACCATGTAATACACAAAACTATAAATCTTGACAATGGTTCACAATATTGATAATAATGTCTTACTGTACGATTTATTACATTTTTTGAGTCCTCACGCACGCACTTGCCGTCTGTCTGGCTGGCG
The DNA here is from genome assembly GCA_001465055.1 of Ptychodera flava. Taxonomy (NCBI): domain Eukaryota; kingdom Metazoa; phylum Hemichordata; class Enteropneusta; family Ptychoderidae; genus Ptychodera; species Ptychodera flava. The sequence continues at coordinate 179,417 of LD347039.1, read as the reverse complement.
CTCAGCATGCAGTCCCCGTCTGATACGCTGGTTGTACTACTACGTTTGTTTACAACATGGTTCGCTTCATTGCCGTTTAGTTGAAACAGAACTCAGTACGTTTGCAAACTCCTAGACGATACTGGGTTTGACACATGGCATATTATGTATGTCAGTGTCCACGTAAATGATGCAAGCGTGAAAGGCTACTCGAACCAGCCGTAAACGGGCCAACAACGGCAGCTTGCTGTCATCAACCTTGACCGGAAGTGTCTACGGAAATTACTACGGAGCCATTCAAAGTCTCGGTCCAAGGTCAGCTACTACCAACAATCATGACGACCGTGGCTCGGCCACCTATTTCTGATGCACTGACTGTAATCGGAGACAACTTTCATTCATCATTTTTTCTCCATGTCTGTGATTTTACCTTGCGACGGTACTGAAACCCTGAGGCTCTAGTATGTTTGTCAACTGTACCTTTCAAGCACCCGTTTACGTCAAGTTGTGTCGTTCGCTGAAATAAAATAGCTCTTCTCAAGGAGCCATCGAAAATTAAATTATAGACACAGTTATTATTGAAATATAAACATTTGAATAACAATGTTGAACTCTGTTGATATCGTTTGCAATGAATGCTGTACTACTAGCGACATAATAATGATCGTATTGATCAGCTGATACCATGGCATGTAGCTCGCTGATCATGCTGATGTCGATGCATGAACGTTCCGGTTTCTTCATCTCTGGCGTTTCACCGTGTCGATTTTTTGAATGGCATGATATTTAAAGGTGATGTTTCAAGTTTGATATAGACGGTAGGGATGCAGTAGCTTTTCATTTCCCTCGAAAATACATCGTTTTTCAATTTAAAATGAACCGTGAAAGTGCTGGTCATTTTTTGTGCTGAACGTGCGTGTTCAGTGCAGTGCACTCAGTGCAGTGTGGAGTGCATGTAATATGTACAGTCAGGGCCAATCATGCTGGACGACGCTCACTGGCTTCAAACTCAGTTAAAATTTCCTTTTTTATTCGTTTTCTACAACTACAAATTCACTGGCATTGCCAAAACTATAAAATAATAGCAATAATGCACCCCTCCCGGCCCATAATGGACTCAAGCAAACTTTCCACTCCATAATGTACTCGGCTTCGCCTCGTACATTATGTCGTGCAAAGTTTGCTTTTGTCCATTATGAGCCGGGAGGGGGTGCACTATTGCTTAAGTATATAAGTATAATATAGAAATAATAACGCGAATAATAACATGTTCAATTTCCGTGAAAATTTTACCATATAGGTATTTTGGGTCGAAAAGGCCAAATATGATATCGATTTCACTGCCTATGTTTCCGTGGTAACCATTTTAGGGGTTGAAAATTTCAGTTTTTCTAATATCCAATGAAAAGTTACATTGATTGATATAAAAATTATCTAGCGGGGGAGTTCGGGTCAGAGCACAAAAACAAGACTTATATTAATGTTTTGAGTTGCCATGGTAACTATTCTGGGATTGATAATGTTACTTTTTCCCTAATTCCTATTAAAGAACCATTGATTGATGTAAAAATTGATAAGGGTTTTTCTAGTGAGCACACAAAAAAGTCACACTCATTTTAATGGAGATGTTTCCATGGCAACCAGTCAGGAGTAAATATTACCAGTTTTTCAAAGAGTCCACCTAAAATCCAGGAATCAACAGAATGTTTTATCTCAAAGGGATATTTTGGGTTAGAAAGACCAAATGTCCTGTGTAAAAATCCAGTAATCAACAGAAATATTATACCAAATGGTTATTTCGGGTTAGAAAGACAAAATATGATATCCATTTTTACTGCCCTGTGTTTCCATAGTAACCTTTTTTGCGTTTTAAAATTTCAATTTTTTTCCCAAGTCCATTAAAAGTAATCCCTGTTACTATGCAAATGCCCTCCTAAGTGTATTTATAACAGCATGAACGCCATGTTCATTTTTGTTATATGTTGCCATAGTAAATATTTCGATAACCACAGTTTTTTTATTTATTTATGGATTTCCAAGTAACAACTTTTAACATTTGTTCTATAATAATAATAATAATAATTGTAATTTCTTTGCCTTCATTCTAGAAAGAATAATAAAAATAATGTATATTGGGGCCGTTTTGGTCAAAATTATATTTTCCGTTAATTTTAGTGTGTTAGAATTAATTTTACATAGACCAGAAATAATTTTTATAAGCATTTTTAATTGTGTTTCATGCAGTCATCCCAAATAAGTGTTGTATAGTATATTACTAACTTATTATAAATTTATCGAATCAAGTTTATGCCTTCAAATAAATTTTATGTGCTGAAATTAATTCTACTAGTATTCGAACCCAATCTTCCTTATCACCCAATGTACCATTATATTTATCACAAGCAGTATCAGTAGCGCAGTTTTTTTTTGTTTTATTTAAAACATAATTCACTGGTACTTATTTATTTTATGGATTTATAAGTAAGGACGTGTAATAATGTTCATTTTATAATAATTTATTTTGATTTCTTTGCCTCATTCCAGGCAGAATAATGGAGACAAATTATTTCTGATTGTTTAACTAAAGTAAAATTATGGCCATGTAGTGGTGCATTATTTTTTGTGTGACCTAGCGTGACCCCATAAACTCTATGATTCTGATGATTAGCCAGATCTCCCCTTTCCATGGTATCAATGGCTAAATTTCAACATGGTTCCTGTCTACCTTTAAACATTTTTTAAAACCCAGCAGGCCAAGACAAGGGGAAATATTACAAGCTAAATGTTTCATGTTTAATATTGCCAAGGGCTCGAAATTAACTTTTTTTTCCCTGGACGTCCACTTTGGCAACCATATTCTGAAGTTGGTAGCCCGGTGACACTGGCTGGTAGGCCATGCATATTTAAGATCAGGGGTATCTTTTTTTGTTAACCAGACAAGAAATGGCTATTTTATCAGGTTCTGCCCCTGAAGTGAATTTTCTAGTATTTTGATTTATATAGTTGCACACCTTTAATGCCCAAGGAAACATGTGTAATGGACGACAGTGGGACTCAAAATTTTTGTGACCTATAAACAACCCGTTTCAATCTCTCAGTTGTGTGCAAATTTTAAACGTCGCCATGACAACATGACAACAATATGGCCTTTTCAGCACTGAGACATACTGTAGCAGGGCTAAAAATAGACCATGGCCCTTCTGTTGGAAAGAGGCATAATTTCCGTGTCATTGTGATTGATACTATGACATAATAATCAAAATGCAACGAAAATGCGTTTTTATTGGCCATCGTTTCCTGTACCTGTCATTCAAGTACGTCAGTTCAGATATGGAAACTTTGTTGCAAAGTTCCACCGCATGGCCAGTCGTCTCCAGAACAAAGTCATACTATGGCAAATTTCTATGACCAGCTGGGTTTGACTACATTTATCTAGCTCGTCCCAAAGTGACGGACGCATCTTTCAACCTTTCAGCTTGGTGAAAAAAGCATTTATTGATTCACCAAAGGCCTTTGGACTCGCTTATTTTTGCACAAGTGCTACATGAACATAGGAAAAAGTTGATGAATACTCACTGTTTCGTGGAATCCGCCATGATGAGAGTTCTCAAATCAAAAAATGTTGCCGAACTCGAATACAAATGTTTTCTCAATAAATTACGTCATTGTTATACAAGAGTTAACATTCCAAAGTCTGTCAGAGTGATTTTTTTTCAAAGTTTGGAGAAGGCCGGCATTTCAATCTGAATGATTGAACGACGTGAAACGCAAAATTCCATCGCATATTATCTGGCAATATGTACAGTAGAAATACTGTATACCATCGCTCCATGTACGCATAACCTTATACTCCACAAAACGGCCACAGGCGGCGTGAACTTTCGGAAAGGATTTCCTAAAAGTCCTACCTGTTACCTGAGGGACTCACTTGTGATGTCCTGAAAAGTATTCTCAGCAGTAATTCCAGTTTCTGTCAACATGCAAAGCTCAACAACAAGATTATAGCACGAGACGTACTGTACAGACTATACATTCACGCGCAGGTAAACTCAATTGCGCATGCTCATATTGGCAGACTACACTGGCAAACGAGTGCGCATGCGTGAAGGTATATTTCAGCAAATACACTGGCATAGACTCTCCGCAGTCGCTGTGCCTTGTTTTGTGCGCGGCCACGACTGCCACGATGGGTCTGCATTTGAACACCTCTTTTTCAGGATTCCCACAGCTTCACTGAACTGTTATTAGATTTCTATATAATACTTATAGCCTCTAAACTTTTAATAATAATAATAATAATAATAATAATAATAATAATAATAATCTCCGTCTCTCTCTAATTTTCTTTCTCTCTTTCTTTCTCCCCTCTCTTTCTTTCTGATATAGGATGTAAGTATACCGTGACGGACTGTTTTTATTAACGATACTTACTTTCGGACCATGCTTAAACCTTACCAAATAAAAATATAACTGTTTATTAAAAGAGAATGTCAATTAATTTCACCATCTAATGTTATACCTGATATGAATGTTCGACTCTTTCTATTCTTAAATATTATAATAAATTGACTCTGTTAAAGAATAAAGTCCGTCTGACTTCTTACACACTTATTAAAATAGGAGAAATACACGTTACAAACACAACAATATACGATAGAAATATGGGATATGCACGTTACAAACACAACAATATACGATAGAAAAATGCGATATGCATTGATACTGTTTCATAGATTTTTCCTAAGAAAAACACATACTATAATTTATTGTCTCTCTCTCACTTTAGCTGAAAAAGGCTGTAAGTATACCCAAAACGAGTCTTTTTACATTCGGACCAGGCTAAAGACATGTCCTTCCAAAATATCAAAGTGCATTAAATTTTAAAGTTTTCTTTTCCGTCCGAGAATGTCAAATAGTTTCGCCATCAAATATTAAACTTGATATGAAGTTTAACTGTTTGTATTCTTCAACATTATAATGAAGTGACTCTGTTAAAGTAAAAGACCGTCTGAATTCTCAGAAACTTATTTAAAAGAAGAGTAAACATTACAAACACAAGAATATACGATAGAAAAATATTATATGCATTGCTATAATGCGATTGAGATTCCTTAAGAAAACACATAATACATTCTCTCCCCCTATGTCTCTGTCTCTCTGTCTCTGTCTCTGTCTCTGTCTATGTCTTTCTATCTCACTCGCTGGAAAAGGCTGTAAGTATACTCAAAACGAGAGTTTTTTTTACATAAGGACAAGACTAAAACCATGTCCTTCACAATATGAACGTGTATTAAAAGTTTTCTTTTCTGACCGAGAATGTCGATTAGTTTCATCATCAAATATTACACATGATATGAAGATTAACTCTTTCTATTCTATAATATTATAATGTAGTGATTCTGTTAAAGTAAAAAGTCCGTCTGACCTTTTTGTCACTTATTAAAAAGGTGAAATGCATATAACAAACACAAGAATATTGAGAAAAAATGTAGTATGCACTACAACAGGTTGATTGAGTTTACTTCAAGGGACATTAGTTGTAACTGTTGACTAATTTTTACTACTCTTTTTCAATGTACCAACTAACGAATTTTACTATGATCCGATCATCATGACAAATGCCCGTTGTCCTGCTTGCCAACAGAGCATGTTTATGTGAAATTACAATTAACACAATTGGAACTATTTTGTGATTATAAAATGAACAGTAAAAGTCACAGAATGTGCTCTCTAAGAGAGGGTTTACTCAAAGCATTTAGTAATTATCATTTTTTCTAGTGAAAACATCAAAACTGTAATTATTGAATTAAATGTTAAAGTAGTATTAAAAAAATTGTAGTATTTAAAGCCATCTGCTTTTCAAAAATTGTAAATTTATTCTTTTTGACAATTTCTTAAGGATAATTCATCTCATTGATAAATATTCTTGAAAATGTCAAGATTAGAGGTCAAAACTTGATGATTGCTGTATTGTTTAGAGGACCTGGATGCATTTGAAGGTTTCGGGATCATATCTGATAGGTTCTTTACTATTTCAAAGTGCCTCTCTAGGCCAGCCCTTAAAAATGTTTAGGGGTCATATCTAAGTGGTCACTTAAAAAGATTAAGGGACAAATCGGGGTGGTCCCCGAAAGTTTCAAGGACTCATCTGGGTTGTCCCTGAAAGTTTCCTGGTCACATTAGGATAGTCCTTGAAAAATTCAGGAGCACCTCAGGTTGGTCCCTGAAAGTTTCAAGGACTCATCCGGGTGGTCCCTGGAAGTTTCAAGGTCACATCAGAGTGGTCTCTAAAAGATCCAGGGACTTATCCGGGTGGTCCCTGAAAGTTTCAAGGACTCATCCGGGTGGTCCCTAGAAGTTTCAAGGTCACATCAGAGTGGTCTCTAAAAGATACAGGGACACATCAGGGTGGTCCCTGAATGTTTCAAGGACTCGTCTTGCAATGGCGGTTTTTGAAAGATTCAAGGTCACATTAGGATAGTCCTTGAAAGATTCGGGGACACCTCAGGTTGGTCTCTGAAAGTTTCAAGGACTCATAGTCTTAGTCATGTTCATGCTACAATCACAGTTGCTGACATCATTGTCGAGATCGGGAACAGCACTGTCAGTGTCACTCCACAAAGGACCATGGTAACAGACATCAAATTCGTTGGAGATATCCAATATTCCGTTGCTTTCCATGTAGTCCTTTCATTAAATAATTGGGGTACTGGACGTCCTACATTCAGAATCGGCAACCTTTCCCGACGAAGGAATTAGTGCAGTAGTCAAAATCCATTCGAACATCACGCTGTTTACACACTTGACTTGAAACAATGCAGAGCCTCACAACAATGTGACCCGTGACCTTTACTATGTAAATTAGCAAGGACCATATTAGTTGGTGTACGATTCAGTGTCTCGCTTAATGAGAAAAGTATCATCAACGACATCTCCAAATTAATCATGAAGACTGTAACATACAACATAGTATTTTAAATGGTGGGAAAACTTTACAGCACATAAAAGAGCAACATGTACCTTACCCGGGACCTTACACAATCGCACAATCCTAGATGCCCCTGTAGGTTAATATGGAATGTGCCATCATGAACTGATTGTTTGCGAATAATTAATTGTTTATTGTTCAGACCAGCGGCGCGTCGGCTAGTGACAGCATACTTCAACCAGCGAGTAAATTACCATTAATCGTCAAGGACTGCTCGTCTAAGTCGACTGAAGGTTCAGCCACTGCCCAGTTTATCACATTTGTGCTGGGAAGAACATGCCTTGTAGATCTCGTCGCGTGATAAATATGCAAAGACGTGTTTTGGAGCCGGCCGACCAGTCACACATGGGAGCGATGAGGACGCTGTGTTAAGCCATTACATAATCTTAACTTCGACCGTCATGAATATTGACGCTGTATGTGCAGGAAGTTGGACCAAATCTTTTTAGTGATTCGTCTGCCTGTCAGCTTTACCAAGTAATGCTTGTGAATGCACAAGCTGACGAGCGAAGGTCACATCAGGATAGTCCTTGAAAGGTTCAGGGTCTCATCTGGGTGGTCCCTGAAAGTTTTAAGGACTTATCCGGGTGGTCCCTGAAAGTTTCGAGGTCACACCAGGATAGTCCTTGAACGATTGAGGGTCACATCTGGGTGGTCCCTGAAAGTTTCAAGGACTCATCTGGGTGGCCCCTGAAAGTTTTAAGGACTCATCTGGGTGGTCCCTGAAACTTTCAATGTCACATCAGGATAGTCCTTGAAATATTCAGGTTCACATCTGGGTGGTCCCTAAAAGTTTCAAGGACTCATCTGGGTGGTCCCTGAAATTTTCAAGGTCATGTCAGTGTGGTCTCTAAAAGATTTAGGGTCTCCTCGGAGTGGTCCCTAAAAGCTGCAAAGACATCACTGCACAGTCCCTAAAAATTCCAGACAAAAACTGTTGGTTTTTGCCGTTAATATTTTAAGGTTTCAACAGACAGATGACATTGATTACATTTCTTTGCATCTACCAAAAAGAGTTCATTTTTAATAGAAGGGCTGAAATAGTTCAGTGGTTTTTTAAAATTTTCCAGCATTAATTAGCACACTCACAAGAAAAGGGTAGTTTTATCAAATTTACCAGGTCTCATTTCCTTGTATATGAAATAAATAAATGAACAAGTCATTTTCTTAACATCTACCAAATCATTTGAAAGAGAGATCACCAAAAAAACATAAACTACAGCAGAACTGCTCTGGGTAGACGTAGAAGGCCATTTTACCATCGAAAATGGAAAATTTTACCATGCATCGTTCGGTGAGAAAAGCAAATGCCTACAAATCAACCTTTGAAAGGGAATTTGTATTTTCACTTAAACCTAAACAAAATTAACGAATCAGTTACATTTACTGGGTTCTCCTTTCCTGAGAGTGCTAAAAGCAAGACAAAAATGTAAAATTTGTTAGAGATGTATTTGATGATTGTGCAATTATCAATAATTTATAAAATTTGCCCTCGCCTTCACACAAAAACACTGTTAGATTGATGATTTTTAAATAGATTTTAACAAAATGCTCAAGATCTTATAATCACAAAATAGTTCCAATTGTGTTAATTGTTATTGTTGAGAAATGCATTCTAGTCCGAACCTGAATACAACATTTAAACAATAATCGCAATCATACCAATCCATAATCCAACAACACTAGGTCAAAATTTGTAAGACAATAGTTGTAAACACAGACACAAAACAGCACAGAACAGACAGCAAATAGACGGTACAAACAAAGTCAAATTCATGAAAGAAAGACACATGGACCTCTGGCCAAAAGACCAAGAAGTGATGTCAGGTGTTTCGAAAATAGTAAGCGCATCCCGCCCCACATGTGGCACCCGCCATATATCAATCTGTAAGTCAGATAGGTAGTGGTCACTAACTAAGGCCCAATGTCACCGATGCCATCAGTGATCATTTGTCGAAGAGAGATATTGTATTCACCCACACCCACAATATCAATGCAGATTATACTCATAAAGGGTATATTTATGGGTTAAATATTAGGAACTTCTCCATGGTTCAGGGACTCAAACCAGAAGCTGCAGATGAAACACATAAACAAACAAAATAAAAAAATGACCAAAATAACAGCTAATTCTGCCTCTGTCTATCTCTGTCTCTCTGTCTCTCTCTGTTTCTTATAATCATCTCTCTCTCTCTCTCTCTCTCTCTCTCTCTCTCTCTCTCTCTCTCTCCATCCCCTTTCTGTGAAACAGTATGTGAGTAAACCCTCAACTAGAGTTTTTATTAACTAAACTTACTTTTGGACAAAATATAACTATGCGTTAAAAGATTTCTTTTCTGTCCGAGACTGTCGTTTGGTTTCACCATCAAATGTTATACTTGATATAAAGTTTGACTCTTTCTATTCTTCAATATTATAATGAAGTGACTCTGTTAATTAAAAAAGTCCGCCTGGCGTCTTAGGCACTTATTAAAAAGGAAAAATGCATATTACAAACACAAAAATATACGACAGACTAACGTAATATTCATTGCAACTGCGTGGTTGAGTTTCTTTAACAAAATCACAAAACTCTCTCTGTCTGCCTGTGTGGCTGTCTGTCTACCCGTCTGTCTTTCTGTCTGTCTGACCGTCTGTCTGTCTGTCTTTCTGTCTGTCTTTCTGTCTGCCTGTCTGTCTGTTTGTCCGTCTGACTGTCTGCCTGTCTGTCTGTCTGTCTGTCTGTCTGTCTGTATCTCTCTCTCGCTCTCTCTCCCTACCCCTAAATTAGCTTGTAAGTATAGCCAAAAGGAGAGTTTTTTTATTCACGATAATTACAGTTGAACAAGACTAAAACGATATCCTTTCAAACTATGAATGTGTACTCAAAGTTTTTCTTGTCTGACCGATTATGTAAACTAGTTTAACATCAAATGTCATATCTGATATTAAGAATGATTCTTTATGCTCTTCAATATTATAATGAAGTGACTCTGTCAAAGTACAAAGGCCATCTTACTTCTTAGACACTTATTAAAAAGCGAAAATAATTATTGAAAACAAAAAATAGGCAAGAAAATTATTGTTTGTACTGCAAAAGTGTGATTGAGTTAACTTAAGAAAAACATATAATTCTGTGTCTTTCTCTGCCTCTCTCTCTTTCTGTCTCTTATTCTCCTCTCAATCTCTATGTCACTGTCTCCCTGTGTATGTCTGTCTCTTTGTCTCTGTCACTCTGTCTCTGTCTCCGTCTCTCTCAATTTCTCCGTCTCTCTGTTTCTGTCTCTGTCTGTCTGTCTGTCTGTCTCTGTCTGTCTGTCTGTCTGTCT
>LD347039.1:132855-147547 GCA_001465055.1 Ptychodera flava | reverse complement strand
CTTACCAGCTGGAAAAGACTGTAAGTATACCAAAAACGAGAATTTTATTACATTCGGACCAGCCTAAAACCGAGTCCTTTCAAAATATTATCCTGTATTGAAAGTTTTCTTTTTTGACTTAGAGTGTCAATTAATTTCACCAACTTATGTTATTCATGATATGAAGTTTAAGTATTTTATCCATAATATTATTATCTAGTGACGCTGTTAAAGTAAAAAGTCCGCCTGACTTCTTAGGCATTTATTAAAAAGGTGAAATACACATTGGAAACAAAATAATATAGGACAGATAAACAAAGTATTCATTGCAACAATGTGATTGAGTTTCCTTAAGAAAAACACATCTAACTCTCTGTCTGTATGTCTGTCTGTCTGTCCGTCTGTTGGTCTGTCTGACTGTGCGTCCGCCTGTTTGTCTTTTTGTGTCTGTCTCTGTGTCTATCTGTTTGTCTGTCTCTCTCTGTGTCCCTGTCTGTCTGTCTGTCTATCTGTCTGTCTCTCGCTCTCTCTTTCTCTCTCCCCCCTACCCTAGATTGTAAGTACAGTTGAACAAGGCTAAAACCTTGTCCTTTCAATATATAGATATGTATCAAAAGTTCCTTTTTTGAATGTGTATGTCAATTAGATTCACCATCAAATGTTACACCTGATGTGTAGTTCTACTCGTTCTATTCTTCAATATTATAATGAAGTGACTGTCAAAGTGCAAAGTCCGTCTGACGTCTTACGAACTTCCGTAAAAAGGAAAAATACATATTACAAATAGAAAAAATATATATAATAGACAAAATGCGATCTGCATTGCAACAATATGATTTAGTTTCCTTAATAAAAGCACAGATAATTCATTCTCTCTTTCTCTCTCTCTCTCTCTCTCTCTCTCTCTCTCTCTCTCTCTCTCTCTCTCTCTCTCTCTGAAATAGGATGCAAGTATACTCTGACGGAGACTTTTTTACGATACTTATTATAAGATCATGCTAAAACCTTATCGATTCGAAATATTAAAAGTTTTCTTTTCTGAAAGGGAATGTAAATTAGCTTCACCATCAATTGTTATACCTGATATGAAGTGCCATTCTTTCTATTCTTCAATACATTAATAAGGTAGGTAAACATTCCGTGTTACTTCCTAAGCACGTATTCAAAAAGGATAAATACACACTACCAACATAATATATATAGGATAAAAAATGCGACATGCATTGCAATATTTTAATTGAGTTTCCTTTAGAAAAACCACATATAATTCTTACTCTCTCTCTCTCTCTCTCTCTCACTCTCTCTCCTTTCCTCTCTCTCCCCCTCTCTCTCAATAGCGGGAAAAGGCAGTAAGTATACCCAAAACGAGAGTTTTATTTACATTGGGACAAGCCTGAAACAATGTCATTAATTAATAATTAATTCAATCAATTAATTAATTTATTTATTTATTGTTTGAGTAAATTAATTAATTAGGATAAAATTAATTAATTAATAAATTAATAAATTAATTAATTAATTAATCAATTAATCAATTGAATTAATTAATTAATTAATTAATTAATTAATTAATTAATTAATTAATTAATTAATTAATTAATTAATTAATTAATTAATTAATTAATTAATTAATTAATTAATTCCATCCAATTCTCAGGAAACTCGATGCAACTCGTGAAATGCATTCGCTTTGCCCCGCGACTCCTTTGAATCAGACTCCCTAGATTACCTTTGAAGCTCAACTCATTTGATGACTCTGCATTCGTCTTGTTTTTTGAGCTGAACGCATTCGTGTCGGGGGATATTCCGCGTTTCGGGGGCTTTGTTGGGGTGAACCATTTTTGAAATGGGCCCACTGCGTGCGATTCAAATGAAGGCACTTTTGAGTTGAAACAAACCACACGTGATTTAGAGTCCACTGCATTTACTTTACGTATGTGAAGGTGATTCCATGTTATGTTATCGACTCTGATTTTACTTCCAATTGACCGTGCCAGAATGTGGTACATGGCAGCCAACCCATCATTAAAGTGACCAACTTTGCCATACAACACGAGCCGGCACAACGCGTCATAGCGACGTCACATGACGTCATTAATATATTCATGTGTTTTCTGTCATTGACCTGGGGAATACAAAAATTTAACCCGAAAGTGTGTTGCGGAAGTCCAGATTTACAGTTCCAACAATGTCTCTCTCTCTACCTCCATGGTTGTTGTCACAGTTAAATGCCATAGACTGAGGTCATATCAGTATACCGAAGATTACTGAATCACACAACCAAGCAGGGGGATACGAAACAAGAGGGCGACTGATGGAGGAGCCCCATTTTTGGTTCCGAAACACTCAGTCAACGATACCCGGCCCAAAATGAACCAACGAGTTTAATGAGCATGCTACACGACCAGTCGTACGACTGTTTACACTCGCGAACTACTGCACAATGAAATATCGGCTGTGTGTTAAAAGAATATGTATAAACAATGCCCGGATGTTGGATTGATTGCGAGGAAAAATAATATGTATTAAAATTTTGCAAAGTTTTCTTTTGATACCACAAGTCGTACGTTGATACGGAGGATTTTTCGATCAAGGCTGATCTGATTACGGGGTCTTGGCGATACACATCGTAACGATTTTCTTCACGACCGGTCGTGGGGATTAACATCGAGAGGAAATAAAGTATATTTTCAAAGTTTTTCCTTCGAAACGGGTCGTAGGGTCGTTGCTGGGAAGTGTTTAATTTTTCTCCGACATTTTAATCGTAGACAGGTCGTAAGGTCGTGGCTCATACGCAGAGATTTTTTATTTATTTTACCACATACGTAAATTACATGTTGACCTACGTCGCTCATTGATTTTATTCCAAAATTCCCTTTCAGTTATTTTATAAATCATATCAAACTGAGCACTCTCTGTGACACAAATTCATCAGCCGGGTTCTGGGCAATTTACTGCAAATCCAGAAAGATAGCAGAACTCAGAATTAACTTAGAGGTAGTTCCATATAAGCTTTATCGAAATGGGTACTTTCTAAATCTTTAAATGCTTGCGTTATGGTAGGTGTCAAAAATTAACGATCTGATTTCCTTACAAAATGAGAGGCCGCGCTGGTCGCCATGCTAATCAGACGAGACTAACGATCCTGCCAGGCAGGCTATGACCTCTGCCTATTCTTAGTTTAATGTTAAAACCATAAAACCAAGATATTTAGTTGTTGTTGGTGTAATAACTTTGATTGTCTAAATTTTCCGTATAAAGTCTGTTGTATCTTTGATGTATGTTGGTTGTTTCTTTGAGGATTTGTTTGAGAAAGTGGTCAATGAATTCTGATATGTGAAATGTTGGACTGGAGCATCCACTTATAATCGGCTGTCCTGCGAGCTTAGTTCCTGGTGGCGGCATTTTATGTATTTTCGGTAGAAGGTACCAAAGTGGTGTTCGCATTTCTCTATTTACTGATTCAAATATTCAAATATGGGATAGACAATCGAAGTTTCGGCCAATGCAACACTAGTAACACTAGATGTAATTAAAATTTACACAAATACACCACAAAATGAGGCAGTTGAATCAGTCGGCAGAGCATGAAATCACGAAAGATCATCAAATAATTACATAATCAAGCAGCCACCAACGAAATACATGATAGCTCTGCTTAAAATTAATCTTAAAAAACAACATATTTGAATTCAATGATGAATTCTACAGGCAAAAAAAGGGGGTGCTCTATGGGGTCTCCCTCGTTGCTGAAAAAAGCAGATATTACATTTCACGAGATAGAAATGAGAATAATACAGAAACACAAACAACAAATACCGACCTGGCTGAGGTTCAGGGACGATGTTTTCCTAATTTTCATCGGAACACAACTCAAAGAATTCATATCAAACATCAACAAAATGCATCCTACTTTCAAATTTTCGTTTGAAAGCTCCTCTCAAGAAATCACATATTTAGACCTGACTATCTACAAAGATCGTCGATACAACAAAAAGAACATTCTCGACACCAAGACACACATAAAAGCAACAGATACATTCCAGTTCTTACAAAGAAACTCATGCCATCTGGCAGCAACATTCAAAGGTCTGATCAAAGGTGAAACATTACGATACATCAGAACATGCAACAACGAAACCGATTTTACAGAGAAAGGCACACAATTTAGTGAAAAACTACAAGACCGACAATATAAAAATACCGCAATTATTCGGTGTCCGTCATATTTGATCAGAATTGGTACATACCAGTATGGGTACCAAAGATCAACAATAAATGTTGTTTCTATCTGACTGTTCAGTACAGGAAAATTTTACGTTGATGTTATGACAATGACTTCTGCACAGTACAACCAGAAAAACAACAAGAAATATATAAACCAGAAAAAGAAGAATGACAAAAGTAAATATCGTCTGAAACTTTAGGTACTGGAGGTCAACTTTAGCAACATTCATAGCAAAAACAGCTAGTCCCTCTTAGTTTGAGCAGGTCTGTTAATATGTAACAGTTCAAAAACAATGACAGGAAATGATTCAAGGTCAGTGGAGTAGCCTGTTTCAGTCACTGGCATACCACAACTCCTACACATTTGCAGGATTTCCCTTTTTCTTACCTCATTTACACATTTTTGACGTCCATTTGAACAACGTCACATCTCAGCCCCTGCATCTACCTGTACACCAAATACTGAGATGATAGCTTTGGCGGTAAGGGAGCTTTTGCATGTGACGGACATGCATCCGCACTAACATACCCACATACATACATAGAGACACACAGACGCCACCGACTCACCATATTAGATGTTTTTTGTTATTTATGCACATACCAAATATGAGTTAAAATGAAATAGAACGCATTATCAGAGAAACAGATCATAAAAGCAGAAAAAAGACAGCTTGAACAACAAAAAGAAAGAAAGAACACCACCAACAATACAGTAGTCTTCATAACAACATATAGCCCGTAACATCGAAATGACAAAAATCAAGCAAGCTCTGAGAGAAAACTGAAGTGAACTTGAAAAAGACGAAACACTAAAAAAAACCTGTTCCAAAATCAACCAATAATCGCATATACCGGTAGAAGGAACAGAAATATAGGCAATAGACTTATAAGCGCCAGATTTCACAAAAGCGACAACAGCTCGAACTCAGGTTCAAACGAATCTACACAAACACAACAAGACCAACCAGTAGACATTCTAGCTTCCCTACTTGAACAACAAACGTAAGTGGAACAACATACTACCAAATAAAGACAATCAACCATTCAACACGTCTCATCAATCAAGAATGAATTTTAAGCGACTGATGAAGAAAACTCTGTTTTCAAAACGCAGCGCCAAAGGATCACAGTGTCACACTTGTCTCTCCCCTTCAGTGAGGAGTAACATCAAGACTCGTAGATTACGGGTACGTCTTTCCATGGCTAAGCAACACTTTACTTAAAACAGCCAAACAAGACATACACTTATATTATACATACTTTCATACACAAAATGCAAACAACCCAAATATGAACGATGTGTGGAGTTGATTTCCCTTTACTACCTAACCTTGGATATTGTGAAAATCCACATGGGCAACATGTTCCGGACGAAGAATGTGACGGTGATATTTTTAATACATGTACAAATATGCAAATTATGGGACTTATGACCACTTGTCTATAATCTAAATATGGTAGTTGGATTCCTTAACCACTAAAACATGGTGGTAGACACAGACATCACTAGTCTAGGTTTAATATTTACTACCTATCTGACTTACAGATTGATATATGGCGGGTGCCACATGTGGGGCAGGATGCGCTTACTACTTTCGAAACACCTGACATCACTTCTTGGTCTTTTGGCCAGAGGTCCATATATCTTTCTTTCATGAATTTGACTTTGTTTGTACCGTCTATTCACTGTCTGTTCTGTGCTGTTTTGTGTCTATGTTTACAACTATTGTCTTACAAATTTTGACCTAGTGTTATTGGATTATGGATTGGTATGATTGCGATTATTTAAGTAGTTATGGCCATTTTAAGTATATGGCGGCCATCTTGGACGCCATCTTGAAAATGACGCGTTTCCGGTGGTCAGATTTTGGTAGACTTTTAGTATGTTATTAAGCACATTTGACTCTATAAAAAACCGTTGAGAAACCTTTTGTAGCAATTTTTTTGGGGTAAGGTATTTTTTTTTCATAAATGCAGCCGACTAACGGGCAACTCAAGTTGCTCGTTGCACTGCACATACTATATGTCGGGTCATTTTTTTCAGATCCCCTGGCTCACTGACAGAAAACACCTGAATACGTCATATGACGTTGATATGATGCGTTGTGACGTCTCATAAGCTTCCATGTTGTCTGGGCACAGTTAGTCACTTTAATGATGGGTTGGTTTATTGTAAACCACATTCTGGCACAGTCTACTTGAAGTAAAATGAGAGTCAAATAAAATACGATTGAATCTCATTCACACACATTAACCTATTGCAGTGAACTCCAATTCACGTATGGTTTTCTCAACCCAGAAGTGCCTTTATTTAAATCGAAAGCAGCATGCAGCGGACCCTATTCAAAAATGGTTTATCCTAACCCAGTTCCCCTTCACACGGACTGTCCCCCGACACGAATGCGTTCAGCTCAAAAACGAGCTTCAAGCAGTCTAGTTAAAATGAGTTGAACTTCAAAGGTAATCTAGGGAGTCCGATAAGTCGCAGCGCAAAGAAAATGCATTTCAAGAGAGTTGCATTGAGGTTTGCGCGAGTTGTATGCAGGTTTGTGAGTTGCATGTAGCTTCGTGAGTTGCATGCAGGTTCGTGAGTTGCATATAGCTTGGTGAATCGCATGTAGCTTCGTTAGAGTTGCATGTAGGTTGGCTTAAAATGTTAGGTGTTAATTTTGGCATGGATTACACGCAAAATTGGCGAGAGTTGAATGAATGTTTGGGACAATTGGATGGAATTTGGTGAGAGTTGAATGAAGTTTGGCTACAATTGGATGGAATTTGATGAGAGTTGAATGAAGTTTGCGACAGTTGGATGGAATTTGGCAAGAGTTGAATGAAGTTGGCGACAGTTGGATTGAATTTGGCGAGAGTTGAATGAAGGTTGGCTCAAAATGTAAGGTGTTAATTTTGGCATGGATTACGCGCCATAGTAAATTGGTTCGTTTTTTTCTTTTTTTCCTTTTGAGTGGCCATGAACATTGTACTCAATTGACAAACACTAAAACCAGATTGTGAAATCAAAGTGTTCAACTTCAACGATATATACACTCATTGAAATCAGTGTCAACTGTTGAAATGTGGCTAAAAAGGGTGAATTTCGGGAGCGATGTACTCTTTTTAGAGCGCAATCTACACAGTAGCTGATGAGTAAATATACTTTGGGAGTGCCAGGGAAGGGATTATGCATAATCTGTTGTTGACGGATTAGTTGTAAGGTTTAGATAGAATATTAACTGTTCGCCTTAACTGTCGGGACTGCTACGGCATCTCGATGCCGTCTACACGAGCGCTTGGACTAATTACCTCCATGACAAGTGTACCTACAATATAAGTTTATGACAGCATTCGACCGCGGACACACTCTCGGCTGCGGAATGAAAGCGAGTCCGATGAGTGACATAGAGAATACAATATTGATTGACAACAAAAATATCTGCGTTAGTATGTAGATATAGATTTGCGGTGTCTGTGATCATGGAGATAAATAAGACAACTCCATGCTGTGAGTCATGTAACCGGGGATTCAGTGAGCAGCCATTTCTTTAGATCTTCTTGCGCCGTGAAAACCGATTAACACCAAACTACGAGCATTTCTGAGACAATAGTTCGTCCTCGCTGTTTACAACATTTCTGTGGTGAAGACCGTTTCTGTAGTCATTTATGCTGAAATGAACCAATCGCCTGTCAGCTGCAACAAAGTCAAAGGAGAGAAGTTGAGAAAACATGAATATAGAGAAAAGTACGTCATTTCATCAAGCGCAAGATGCATGCAATGGACCGCTTGTCAAGCCTCATACGTCACTGATAGATAACTCTCAACTGTAGTGTGTATCCAACATGAGTACCATCGATTCCAGGCGAAATGCTGTCATTCAAGCATTCAGAAGTTGTAGGTAAGTACAAATATATGATATCAGACCCGTCTTCATTACATGTAAATCTCAGGATAAGAACGGTGTTAAGCACTGTATTCTAGTAGTTACCCCGCAAGCTTCTCATTCAATGGTTTACCGACCACTGATGACATGTTGATAAAAACTTAGGGCGATTACGTTATTCCGTTGTGACGGTCAAATTCATATTGAAATTTGTCTTCGGTCCTGCAGCATTTTTGCTATTGACATGATAACTGATAACAATGTTGTCGTGTCCATTTCCATAAAATCATTTGACTCACATTCGTCCGCTGAACGATGCACATTTGTGAATCGATGTGGCGACGTATGTTTATTCCTTGTCAAGGTCGGTTTCTCATTTAGTAGTAGGGTGTTTGCATTGTACGATTTTTGGGCAATAGCGCGGTCTGGAAACGAAATGTGACAAGGAAAAACGGGACCGCGGGATTGAAACGACTTCGCCATTATCAGTTCACTGCCATTATCAGTTCACTGCCATTGTGCCAAAACGTCTACAAACCAAAGCAGCTATTGTTTTGTGACATGTGATTTCTGCATCGCTACGTATTTTGCCTTGAGAAAATTTGCTGTCGCTGTCTTGAAGCCTATGCAATTTGTTTCCACCTTGTATGTTCTAATCCTAAGTAGTTCCAGTGCCGCGATATTTTATTTTTATTCATAAATTATTCAACTTATTTAGTAATCTCGTCGAACGTATAATGTCGGGTTTCTAGACCTTTCGGCGCAAAGTCGTTTTGGCCGCACAATTTTCGTCCCGAAGACGTTTCGGCACTACCTGGCCGGGGGGAACTCGTGCCAGAGCGTAATTTACAAATCAAAACACTGAGAAGTATAGTGTCAGCACTCACATGCTTTAAAATTTGTGAGAACATGGTGAGAAACCGTGAGAACAAAAATTCCATATCATTTTCAATAGCAATAGCAGCCGACACGGTCAAAGTTTGAAAAGCGGCGCCGAAACGGCACTGTGAAAGTCATACTGGTCAGAACACAAAGGTCACATGACTGATCTGTCAGTTACTAATAAGTTTGAAGGGAAAAAACAAATCGTAACAGGGTGTCGAAATATGTTGGGAAACGACGGCTATGTCTTTCTCCCGTGACCGTCAAACTTATAAACGAAATTCCAGAAATACCCCTTGAGACACTTTTTCCTCCTAGTGTACTCTGAACATAACATTGCCAATCAACATGGCAATATATGTTTTATTACTTGGCAATGATGTGTTTTAGTAGTAACAAGTGGCCTCATTGGTACGATTATTGGTACTTTTGGGCACGGTCAGGACCGTGGTTTGGGTATTGTAAATCTAACTGTTGGAAATAGAGCGGTTATGAAACGACTTAAATGTCACGTTTCGGTGCCGGAACGCCTAGAAACCGTAAATGTGTGCACCGAAATATTGAAGGCTATCGGTTTACAAAGTTTGAACGCAAAATTCTGTATGTTTTGAACGATTTATGATGAAGTAGAGTTGGATACTCTGGATGAATTTCGAAAAAGCTCGATGCCAACGGAATTGAGTGAACAGCTGGCATGTAGGTCTCAAGGCCAATCAACCTAGAGCGTGACAATTTCTGGCATGAACATCGATACATGTAGTTGGTCTGACTGTGAGTTCATAGTGAATGACAACCTTCTCGGTTATGGGAAAACAGTTGATAGAACATTTAAATTTCAGACCAGAAAGGGTACATCTGTAAAACATTTATAACAAAAAAGGATTCGATCATAGCATTCATACAAAACTCTAACTTTCCTTTGTTTAGGTCAGAACTCGGCAGTATCTTTTGCGATAGAGTGGAAACTCTTGTCGAGATCAACTACTTTCAAATTAGATTTCCAAGCTATCAGTTTATCAACACATTTTACGTGTTTCTGTTGTTGTAAGATGTTATTGACAATCGCTAAGGCTACATTTTTTGTATTCTTGGGAATTTCAGGCTCTAGAGTGTGGTCCAGAAAATGCACAGTATGGATTTCCACAAGTGATACTGGTATACCTTCGTTCTTCACTCCCAAGAAATGTGAAAGGCGAGATATTTGAGGTATGACTATGTAATTGATCTACAGTTAGAGAACAGTGGTTCGAAGTTTTCTGTACATTTAGCGTGTCATAAAATTAATTTGATCTGAACACAAAATAATACATTAAAAGAAAACAGAGTGTTGTACAAAATAAAAGCTTTATTTTCCTGTTTGGAAGTGATTAAAAGTAGGAAAAAGCTTCACGAAATTACCAATCAAATGTTACTAATGTACAGGGCACTGAAGTACACATAGTCATATTACAAACTGTTCCCTTGTTGAACAACAAAAAAAGAAACTTTCAATTGTGACATGTCATTGACTTTCAGTTCAGATCTCCTAAGTGAGACCACACAACCTATTCTTATTGAAAATTATAATGGTAAATTACCATGACATGACAACGTCAATTTGTTATGCAAACAACTGTTAATAACACCTTATACTGACAATACAATTTCTAATTATGTTTTGGTGCTCACATTTCAGAAAGCGTATGAAGTGGCCTTCGAGGAATTCGTACAAGCAGTGACAAGAAGGCTGTAAAGGCATTGTTCATGGCGCTACATGTTTAAACATTTGTCACCGTGTGAAAACGGCATTAGTAATAAAATATTATTTTTATACTCCAAATATGCATTATTGTTGTTGTTAGAGTATGTCAACCCAAAGTTGACCTCACTCCATTTGTAAAAAAAGAAATAAAAGTATAAGTGAGCAAGACGTTTTTATCAATTTTTCAGTTACAGTCACTAAAAACACAAGAATATTGACAATTCAAATTGTAAGACAAAAAAGCAAACTTCACAGATCTATCATAGCCATAGGTACATCAATATACATACATTTACATAGTACTCAACAAAGTATCATCAGCCTTGCTATTGTCACATATTGAACATAGGGGGATGGCTACTGTCTATGGTCACACACAGAGTTAACAGTCCAATGTTATTGTATACTAACCCACGAAATCAATTTGTACACATGTTGCGGCTGTGTCCCTTCATTGGCTGCAAGCAGGTTTTGCATCGTCGTTTGACTTTCCTTGCGGAAGCCCTATCAAACTTCCCAGAAGCATATGTTTCACCCTCTGCGTACTCAAATCTATCCAGTTTCTGTAGCCACCTCCTTTTAAGCTCCTTCCTCCTTGCTTTATACTCCCTGGTGTCCTTGAGTTTCGCTTCTCTACTTCGAATTCTGTCATGTGACAACCAAAGTGATTGTGACACTGGGCTCACCTCCAGTCCTGTAGCCCGGAACAGGGCCTTGTTGAACTGCTCAACTCCACTGTTGAAATGAGCCACAGCCAAATTGGATCCAAGGTTTATTTCCATCAGCCCATGGTTCTGTTCCTTTGGCAGAACAGACCATAACACGTGGTGGAGGCTTTCGTTAACATTCTGTGTGTAATACATTTGTGCCCCTTCAAGTAAAGCCGGGTTTGAAAGCCTGTCGATGACTGGTTGTACAACATTCATAACAGCCGATGGAAGTGGGTTCTTCAACGGTCTGTATGTCTTTTTCCCCGTTACCTTGTCCTGCTGCCACTTACACCAGCTTTCTACACCTGTTGGACAGTTGTCGTGACGTGGCTCGTCTTGCGTGCTTGAATAGTGATGATGAATGGCTTGGGTTTGTCTGCTAATTTCTTCAACATTGTCTGATAAAATGAAAAATCAAGTCATACTTATCAGCAAAATAGTTATCCAACAAAAATTACAATACTGAAATGCACCATATTGCATGCAACCCCTCCCCACAGAATTAGCATAGTGATGCTAGCCTTTTTTAATTTCTAAAATTCAAGGTAATTGTTTCTCTCGTACCAAACTCTGCACGACGACCTCTGTTTTTTATCGTGATTTGATGAGAGAATGATTGAAAGTTTCCTCTAGAGAAATGAACAATTGTTTTTGTTTTTTCAGTTCTGAGGCGATTAACACCTGAATTGAAAGTGTAAAAAAATAATCTTATCAGTGCAACTGATATCCAGTCAAATTATTTTTGTTTTTTGTTTTTGTTTTCAATGTGAACCTGGTTACTTCAACAGTTCAAGTCTACATATATTTATTGACGAGGGACACCTGCATACCGTATCCCACAGAAGACTTGGAAGGCATTGAAGAGTGATTTGTCAAACGATTCCTTCCTGTCAAGGCACATCAAGTTTTTGCCTGCAACATGAATGAGAACACAGTGCAGTTTCAGTGATGTATGCATCAAAGAAGGCGACAAATTTAACTCACATAAAGAAGTGATATGTCACACAAACCTTAATAATATTAGTTTAGATAAACCATATCATAAAAACCAGACCCAGCATTTCATTTTGTAATACGATACTAAATCTTGATCATCTGTTCGTTAATTGTGCTGTAAAACTAGTAAGACGGCAAATACGGCAGAGTTGTTGAAAATGAATTACAGACTACATTACAAGCACGGAAATTGACCCGTCATTCTAAATAAGAGGATGACACATGTGGACAATCAAACTTTTCAGTGATATAAATATGCTCAATAGTTATGGTTTTACAGGAAAATATAATTATAAAATGTAATTTTGTAAAGCTTTAAAATTGAAAGATTATATTACCTTTATGCTCCTCCACCAGCTTCATCAGGTGTGTTCCCATCCTTTTCTGGATGTGCTCTACACAATCCTGCTTTTCAACTATGATACTTTTATCTTGGTATATGTATTTCACTGCAGTATATGCCGAACTGTCTCCGTCTCCAATGTATTAGGTATATCTGTAGAGAACAGAATATCGTTGTTCTACACATAAAAAATCCAAATAAAACTTACTTGTCACACTATGTAATATCACTTCTTTCACTGCCTTGAAACACGTGGGACTGATTGATAATTTGATACAGAATTTAAAACATTTCAGCCAACATTATGTATGTCATCATTAGGTGTCATTAATGCTGGGCTAGAACCTAAAGACATAGATAGATCATGTCTATTAACTACAAAATTTAGCACAGGCACGTCTTCCTTTCCCGATCGATCGCATGCCTTGAATCCTTTTCTTGTTGATGTCCAAGCTTCTGCCGGACTTTCGCGAGGAGTTGAACTTGTGTGTCATTTGTGTAGAGCGAAGACATTGCATGTTTGTACAAGACGCACAAACGTGACTTCCCCATCCTTGTGTCGACAACTCTTCGATCTTGATCTTGCCTGTTTTGCACCAACTGCAGAGAGATGTGGCCTCCAGAGCATCGTTTAATTTTACGATATCGAAGATACGTAAAATTTATTCACCTGCCTCCGAAGAGCCGCTGTTGTCGTCGAGGGGTGTCTCGAAATACTGAGCGTCATCGGTATCGCTACAAATGCTCTCATCAGACAAATCATCGAGCATTTGGTTGTAGTATGACCCCTTGTCTGACATTCGCAGGCAATCTTTATGTTGGTCGACATCGGTTTGGCTGTTGTGGACTTTCGAGGACCCCTTTTCCGCTTTCTTCCTTTCATGGTGCTGTCTCTGTCTGTAGCTTGAATGTTGAAGATGTGAAGGGTGTCTGTTGCGGTATTCAAGTGTTCCCGCTATCACTAATTAGGCCACCAGTGGAACGTACCATTTATGTATACGGGACGGCCTCTTCAAAGATGTTTAACATTACGGAACTTATCCACCACTCCTGATGCTTTTACAAGGCACAAAATTGTCCCAGATAAAATATTTAGTGTGTGGCAAAGGCAACTACAAATACACAGTTTGCCAACACGACTCGTCAGACTCGGATTTTGCCGGCAAGTTCATCCTTTGGATTCTGATTAAAACTTTACTGTTTGAGGATCACTGTAATGAACCAGGGATGTAAAAATATAGTTTTGTACGTCCATGAATGAACAAACTCATGGCCAATCTCTGAAATCTGAATTAATAGCGCAATAAATATAAGTCCTGCCATTACTCATGCTATAGATTGTAACACTCGATATCTGCTGCTATTTGTGTAATATAAAATTGTACCGTCAACAATTTAATAAATCTGGCCTTGTCCGCTTGTGTCGATAACTTGTGATCTTTTGGGAGCGGCTACCCCTATGAGAAAAACGGTAAGACCCACCTTTCCACGCCTAATTGCCAGGTGCACACTATGGTCTTGACCCTCGCAGTGAACGGTAGGTGTCAATGGGATTTTTACAGCGGATGTTGTCTAAGTGCATACGACAATACTGTGACGCTGCTGCTTAGGCTAGTCCCTTGTCAATCAAGACTTAACGGTAGTCTCAAATGCAAAAATGTACACCTGTACCTCTCGTACATTTTTATTTCAAAATTTCTGCAAAAAACAGGAACTTCAAAACCAAGATATTCTAGACACAGAAAGGTCAATATTATAGGAATACTTTTCAGGGATAAAAAAATCGTGTTTTTGACTTAAAATACCAAAATAAAGGCAGAAAGCTACCTTAAGAAAAACATATATAACTCTCCGTCCGACCGTCTGTCTGTCTATCTGTCTGTCTGTCTGTGTCTGTCTGTCTGTCTGTCTGTCTGTCTGTCTGTCTGTCTCTCTC
>LD347039.1:103490-126898 GCA_001465055.1 Ptychodera flava | reverse complement strand
TTGTGCGTGTGTGTGTGTATGTGTAAGTGTACCCCTATGTGTATCATTCTATTTTACTCTTTACCAGAACTTTGTCAAGACGTTTCAAGAATCCTTTCAAAGAAATGAAACGTGGACAAATCATTGTCGAGGACGGGTTATGTTAGTTGGTGCTTATGGTGCAGGGAAGACATCAACGAAAAGAAGTCTTTTCAAAGAACCTTATGGAACAAAGCATGTGAGCAGATATGAAGCTGATGTCTTCAGTATAGATATCACAAAAGGGATTATTAAAGGTAAAGGTTTTTTTCGTAAAATGTTGCTCTAAAATTGCTGTACTTAAAGGGTTAATTCGCAAAATAGGGTATTACGAAACACATTGTTTACGTCTGGGTAATCTTCGCCGAGAAAAATCATTGTAATTGCCTTCTACGTTTAAAGTCACTCGTTGTATTATTTTGATGTCGAATCTACTCTGAAATGAATGACTGACTCTAAAAACTCAAGATTCCAACATTCACATTGGAAGACTCACTGGACAAAATGTTTGATATGCGCTTAGCATATTGACGTATATTGGCGTTGATATGCGTACAATGAAGATCATGAGTTAACGTAATGCAGATCTTTGCACACTAAGTGTACACTGTAGATTTACGTTGTATTAGTATACGTACCTGTATACTTAACGTATTTGACACATGTACAGAAGCAGTATGTGTGTATATATTGTTGTGTATCAAGCATTGGCAGACCACAAACGACCTATTAGTCTAGTCGGAAGGTAGGGTTCCCATGCATTCCATGAATATATTTTTAACCTACATTTTTGTAATCCTTAGGGTCTATAGTTAATGAATTTTGATGTTCCCGAATTCAAATATTGTCCCATGGGGTTCACTTGGCGCCATCTTGGCCGCAATCTTGCCCGCCATCTTGGATTTCAACAATGGGGTAGGGGTCACATATGTGCTCGACGGAAATGAAAACAATAAAATACTATAAACGTTACATTTTTTGAAAGCCCAGAATACGGCCTTTTCATTGATATATAACTTAATGGGGATAAATTAATATTCGTACGTCGATTAGACTTTATATCGACCAATTACCGTAAATCGTAAAATTTGCTAAATTTCAAACCCAATAATTAAGTTCTCGTTCCTGAAAAAAAATGTTTATAAGGTATTTATATATTTTTTGGAAGAACTTAGTGTAATAAACAAGAAAAACAATATAAGAAGTATGTGTCTTGACATTTAGTGGGTGCATGAGCTTGTTTTCTTAATACGTGGTATGCCACATATCACATATAAGCGGTAGGGGTAATGTTTCCCTTCTGTTTCGAATTATGAATGATGAAACTATAAATATGTTACATTTCTTGAAAGTGCTGAATCATACCTTTCTTAACAAGTATAGTTTTATGAGAAAAAGTCGCATATTTGAAAGTTACAAAAGCTTAAACCTTTGTTTGAGTCGATTTTAAGTGATTTTTTAAAAACAAAATTATAACATATGGGGTAAGGGTAATGTTCCCTTCCTATCTCGAGCCATGAATTGTGAAACCATATAAATAATATATTGATTGAGAGCTCTGAAAGGGTCTTTCTAAAAATGTATAATTTTATGGGGAAAAATCGCATATTTGAAAGTTATAAATCTTAAAACCTTTCAGTTTAGGTCGATTTTAAGTGATTTTTTAAAAACAAAATATAACATATGGGGTAAGGGTAATGTTTCCCTTTCTACCTCGCACTATGAATTATGAAACCATATAAATAATATATTGATCTAAAGCTCTGAAAGGGCCTTTCTAAAGATTTATAGCTTTATGGGGAAAAGTCGCATATTTGAAAGTTACAAAGCTTAAACCTTTCAGTTTGAGTCGATTTTAAGTGATTCTTTGACAACATTATAATATATCTGACTCGAATCATTAATTATGGAACCATATAAATGTTAGTTTCGTTGAAAGATCGGAAAAGGGCCTTTCTAAACATGTATAGTTTTATTAGGGAAAATCGCCTATTTGAAAGTTTCAAAATTTAAACCTTTGTGTCAATTTTAAGTGATTTTTTTTTTAACAATATGCACAAAACAATTAGTCCTTAGTCCAGGTATAGAAATCATCCCCTCTTAGGCATTTTACCCACTATGATTTTCTGTTAGCTAGTATTGTCAGCTGTCATAATCTGCTTATTTCCTTTAACTGATGGTGGGTAAGAGCGTAACGACTTGTTTTATAGGGGGCTGTCACGCCCTCAGAAGTAAAATAGGAATGTGATAGGGGTAACATATTTACCGCTAGTCGGAGCAAAGCAAACTACCATAAACAATATGTCACCTGAGAGTTGACAAAAATTTGTTTAAGTTGTGCCAGGCGTGACTATAAGAAAATATATTGTCAAACGGCATGAAAGTCTGTGCCTAAACTGACAATTAAAATGTTCCTCACTTTCGTTCCACTGAGACCTCTTAACCTGGTCGCGATAGTTCGCTCAGATAGGTGGTAAGTACTTCTAAGTGTACAATAGAAAGCTATCTCACAATTATATCAGTTGGCATAACAGTTCCGCCAACAACAATATTTATTACTAAAGAATAAATCAACAACAACAGCGAGTATTCGTAGATACCCCTGTATTGTACAATGATTGACAACTCGCTAACAATTATAGCAAAGACTGACAGTAACACATCAAAGAAATCGTTTCTATGATGTTACAGTTTGCTAGAACAAAACTGAAAATGTGGTAGCTATATGCTAGTACACCTTAATGTCTTTAAACTGGCTTTACTCATAACACATAGAAATACACCGGTTCTCTGTTCATATGGTGTACACTCACAAAAAGTCAGTAGTCTAATTGTGACAACTTTACAGTATTTCCGGTCACTATAGTAAATAAAAGTTATCTCACAGTAGGAAAAGACGGTAGTAATTTTACAAGTATACAGAAAACAACAGTAGCCTATAGCAGTGAGGCTTTAACTCTAAACTGATACTCGAACAATGCAACAGTTCAGTAAAATTCAGTAAACACTAAACGACAATCTGAAATTGGTTGTAGTTCTATCAAACTAATACAACAGTATTTCAGTGTCAGACAACTTGTACAAACACTCATGTTATTCTAAGCCTTCTTGTAGGGAAATAACAATCGCCCACTTTTCGAACCAATTTCACCCACGATCTAAACTACAAACGTCCCTCCAAGAGGCAAAGAATCACTCATACAAAATCGACTAACACTCGTGTGTGTGAGATTATTAAAGCACGATTTCGATTCCGCCGAAAGTTCGGATTCGTAAGTAAAGTTTACCCAGTTCGAAGGACGAGAATCTCTGTTGTCCTACAAGCGTGTATATCTACTAAACCTGAGAGTTACTGTTCCTGACGTCCGGTCCGGTAGCGCGGCGTAGCGTTGAAGGTGCACTGAAGTTCCATACAGGACGGTGAGTTCCCATTCGCGCCCAAGCTTCCGGCCTGTCCTTTCACTCGTAGCTACGTCACTCGCCCACAAGTGGTTGGGGCTCGATGGATCGCTCTGTCAGAAATTGTCTCTCTTACCACATATGAATGCTCTCTAAATGTCCTTGAGTCTCACCCATACTAGACGGTGTGATGTTTGAGTAGGTTTCAATGTTCAAAACGTCGAAACTGAAAGTTTGAAATTCGACTGTACACAGGTCCCGTCCGGCCCCATACCGTCCTCGAGCTTCTTCTTCTTCTACGTCATGAGACATGTGACATAGTTACGTCATAGCCGGCCAATCATTGGCGCTTGGCGGCTCAAACTTTCTAGGCTAGTGTTCCATTCGCTGGCTACCGCACAAGACCAGCAAAATGTTCTTGAATTCATCGTCTCCATCTAAAGGTACGAAGATTCATAGAGTCTATATCTCCAACAATATAACATCGCGTATCCTCCGAACAATCATTTTATTATTGTGTAAGTGTACTGAGTGCACAAAATACATTCACTCAATCATACGTGTAGAAATTGTCTGACAACATATGAAAGTTACTTTTTCTCTATTAAATAAAAATGAGTGAAATCACACATGTGATAAATACATTCTTAGAGAGCCCAGATGACGCCCTTACCATTGGTATATAACTAAATGGGGATAAATAAATATTCAAACATCGATTAGATTTTATTTCGGCCATTGAGTGTAAATTGTAAAATTTGCTTAATTTCAAACCCAATAATTAAGTTCCTGTTCCTCTGAAGAACTTAATGCAATAATAAAGAAAAAAAACATAAAAGGGTGTATCTTGAGATTTATTGGGTGCGTCGATTGTTGTCCTAATACACCCGTGGCCACTTTAGTGTTGATCAAGCCTGTCTGGTACAAGCAGAAATTCTGTCTGCAGAAGGGTGATAAAACGGTTACTTTACCCTGTATCAGTGGTGATAATGATCCTACTATCGCCCCGTGGACACGCCGATTTGCCTGAAATTACGGAGTGATTATAAAATACACTGTATACAAATGATGTTGACCACAGCATTTGCCCTATCAGTACTCAGTATCTGCTAAAATTCATGTTTCAAATGTAGACAGTGTTAGAAAACATCACACATTTTGTGCCGATTTCAATATTGCAGTGAATGAATACCAACGATACTATAGTGTGTATCGCAAGTGTCGTGTTCAGACTCTGTTCAGACGCGGGAATTGAGAAAATGCCAATTTGAAAATGTTAGCGATTAAATTACAGACATCGCCCGTCTTGACTGCAAAACTTTCGAAATAAACATTCACTTGCACTAAGCCATGTTTCTTTCCTACAAACTGTGAATAATAAATGTACTCCAATTTCACTTGGTACGAGAGAAAAGGTAAGAGTAAAGTACAGTCGGGGTAGCATTTTACATGTACATGTATTCACATGTGTGTAACCCTATGAACGACACTTTTCTCATCCCGGTTGAAGGGAACTTGTCCTCATACATGTACATCTCTTCCAAACTTTTCTGGCTCCCTCCACGCTTATCTTAAAATGCTTGCTTGTTTCTTTGTAAGCTCCTCATGATACCGCTGCTTGCCGGATTGCCACCACAATCTCTTATATTTTACACAATCAAGCTTGCTACGTCCTCACTGAAGGATTTGCCTCTATGATATTCGCGACCGTTGTTATTGATGTTCATTGTAGGAGTGCAGACTTACAGCGTTTTTACAGTGCAGTGTTGTGATCGATTTGAATTGGGCAGGCGAGACATTTTAGTAGAACGTTATCTCAATCCTAACAGTGGGGTGCCGATAGTGAACCTTACATTTATTACACCGATCACCACTTTGTTTCGTTTATACAAACAGAATTTCTGCTTGCACCAGACAGGCTTAATCAACACTAAAGTGGCCACGGGTGTATGTGGTATGCCGTATATCCCCTATAATATACATTGGAAGGATAGTGGTATGGGTAATGTTTCCTCCCCTACCAAACGCTACAAATAAGGAAGATACATAGATATCATATCTCTGAAACATTAAAGCAGTTGTTTTTCCAACAAGATATCGCTTGATGGGGTAAACTCAAAAATTATTCAGTGAGAATGCCTAAACTCATAAGTTTATGTTACTTTACTGATATTTACTTGTTGAAGTGAACATGAAAATACTCTTCAGGGCATTAAAAAGCACTTAAAAGTTAAATGGTCGTAAATAAAAGACGTTTTACTCATTTCAATAAAAAAACAAGGGAAAGCTACATAACAGCTTGGATTTCAACAAAATATCTTAGTTGAAATAACATTTGGATGAGGCATCACAGGAAGAATTTATGCGTATATTTTCGGGCAATTCGGCATCAAGCATCAATATGAAATTACTTTCTAAATATGTAAACAAGTTCAATACGTATATTTCACACCTGCAAACTCTACATTGGATTTCATAGTCTTCATGCTAAGTTGATATGACAGGAGCAGTAATTAATCCCTTTTCATTAATTGTATCGAGAATGATATAAAGCACCATTTGGAAGGGATACCTCACGGTTTTTACCGGTCAACAACACATACGCACGAGCTATACTCGTGTGTATAAAGAGTGAAATGGTCAAAACCGAGTGGTATACCCAACCTATAGGGGTTGTTTATTGGTATATTATATCAGTGATGAAAATAAAAACAATTTGAAAGAAACCCACTTTGGTGATAGGAATGGCCAACTGTGCAGTATATCATAAATTTATGCACAGTCACGTGACCGTCTTGGCGAATCAGAGCTCACTATTAATAGTATTACTTTTAGTACCACACGGGAACACGAGAGAATCTTTTGTCGCTCCAAACCAATCACCATTAATCCACAATATAACTTCTCCATACTAAGATAGATGGATCGACAACACTTTACCTTCCTAACACTGAGGGCCAGAGCGCCTTCGAATTGAGCAGTATTCTGCGAAGCGCCTTTTGTACCTGTTGACATAGCAACGTGTTTTCAAAGATGGCGGCGCCCATGTTGTTGAGTGCCGAGAAAGTCATTCAACGCAAATTACAGGAGGCAAAATCTGCACTTTTAAGACTTAGCTCTGTGTGCAACACACTACATGTGCGCACTTTATTTGACGAGCTCTCCCAAGTCACTAATAGGGCCGTTGTTAGAAATGACAAAGTGACGAAAGACAAAATACGCCTTCGTGATGTCGGGGTATTCCCCATGTTTCAACGTGATATGGTTCACTTGCTGCGTAGTTTCCGTGCACATTTATCAGCCTCACCGTCACTGAAGTCGCCATGGAAAGCTAAGTTTTCACGGCAAATGCCAAGGGAAGTATTTGATGTTTTCGGACATTTTGCTACCCGGAACAGCATTGCCATCCATGAGAATACATCAAAGGCAATCATAACTTTGACGTTCACAAGTTCATTGAAGCTGGCTTATGTACTGAAGAAGGGATGCTATGATGACTCGGAGAGAAGTACCAGATCACGAGAAGACAAGGATTTGCTTGAGAGAGAGGTCAAGGGGAAAAGAGTCGCTGTTACATGCACTGAAGAAAAAAACATGCATTGTCAAGTATTACACCAGCAGGGAGTCTGTAGTGGTCAACTTTTGCTATGGAGCCTGGAACAAATATGGTATTCCGATGCATCCAGAGAACTAAACTCTTGTTAAAATAGTGAAAAAATGATGTTCATCTCAGATTGTTGTTGTCAGTTTGTTGTTGTCAGTCTATTCCACCTCATTTTGCAGTTAGGAATAAAATATGACTTGAGATAAAACCATTTGTGTCAAAATCATCTTTATTTAAATACCAACAATCAAATGTTAAACTTCGCAAATGTACAATTCATTGACAGGAAATTCAAATTACTTTTGAAAAATTTGGGTAATATATATTCCTCCAAATTACCATCTAGAATAAAGTTCATTGAGATAATTTTATAGAAAACGAACAAGTTCATTAGATTCACAAAAGATCACAGTTCATATTAATAATCATACTTCATTGGATTTCAAAAGGCATACAATATTTTTTCAAAAGCTTATTAGAAAATTTCATCATCGAAACTATCAGATTGCAATGTTTGCTTTTCTTCATAGAAAATATAATGAATTTCACCCATAGTACACAGAAATATCGATTTTGAGCTTATTTGAAATGTGCTTACATCAAACTCTGGATAATATGATATACTTCCAAATGAAACTATGAAATACTTGCTTTCTTGTTACTGATTTCCTAATGCTATTCCTTTGCTAGGGAAATGACAAATACATTTTCATTGAAATATTGTCAGAATATGAGATGATTGTTTGAGACTCACATATAATGATTATATCATAAAACTTCACAATTTATTTTGTTTGAATTATGGTCTCAGTTGGCATCATTTTGTTACTTCAAATATTATGCAGAGGAGGGCTGTCACAGTGACCTTTCTGAATAATGTTTGTAGAGTGACTTCAAAATGTTGCCCAGTGATCAAATAGCATTAAAATCCATATTTAAATAAATTCTCAAATTTCTATTGTGACATGTGAGTGCCATTATCCCTTACTTAATTCCGACAATATTACAATGTTATCATCTAGGGCAACATTTTCCTGTAACACTAAAACATTTTGCAGAGGAGAAGTAACCTCACTAAAAAAACTTTCTTCAGTTTGTTACTTAACTTACCTGAGGTTGCTGCATGTTTTATTTCAGCCATAACCGGTTCAAAACAAATCGTACATCCTGACATATCGTCATCTTTCAAACTTCCACACATACAATATCCAGGGCTATCAAAATACAGGTTGGGAATATACTTTTCTCTCTCTTTAAGCTCAAATTTATCTAGATTTGCCCTTCTGTACTTGTCTGCTTTAGGATTTATTTCCCTCAGCCAAAACAACATTGTATACATATGTCGAAATATTTTCCTGTAGAGTTTTCCCACTTTCACATTGTATTTGAGTGCCAACAGGAACTTGTACAAGCAGGACTCTCTTGGTAGATTTTCAATTTGAACTCCCTTATCAATATCATTCTGTGAAGTGTGAACAACTGCACCAGTCAACAACATCTGAAAGTAGTATTGCCATGCGTTGTTTTTCAAGTGTAATGGTTCAACTCTGGCAAAGTCAATAAATCTACCAATGGGTGGTACAAATTCCTGTCTTGACTTTTGACTAGCTATAAATTGAGTTATTCTCTGCCTCACTGTCTTAGGCTTCCCAGTTTTATTTTTTGGTGCTGACTTGAATTTCTCAAGTGTTTCAACATCTTTTATTCTTTTGTCATACTTCCATTCATGGCATTTTTTATTTGCACCTATATCTGCTCCGGTACAATCTTTGTCCGCCTTTGACACATTTGCAAAGGAACTGTGCAGCATTGGATAATTCTCCACACAGGGTTGCCAACCCCTTCTGATCAAAGGGTAACAGTGAAACTCGGAAGGTTACATTAAGGTCGTGAACACTGTACTTACATTTTTCGATACAGTCCAGCTGTTTTGACAGTGAACGTGCAAATTCAATCATCAGCGGGTCATCTTCCTTGACATTTGCCCCTAACAGCAAAAAATTATCATCCGGACTAGCAACACGATGACAAACGTTCAAAAAACTGACCAACCAGGCGGTTGCTTGTCCATGTTTACCAAAGGGAGCACCATCTGCACCAATACTTATTTAAAAGTGGCCCTCTGGTTTACCAAACCAGTTCAAGATGTCAGGCTGAGCTGATCGCATTTGTAAAATACAGATTGGCGACCTTAAGAAGTAACTCTTCCAAATTTCGCTGCAAACCTACCTGCTTCCCATCAGCCGTTACAATTGGTTGTAGTGTACCGATATCAAGATTATTTACATACTCCACTACTTTAGTGTATGTCAGTAATCTTGGTATTCTAAAGCGAAAGTGAAACTGAAATGCTCTACTTGGCTGCTGCATTTTAGAGAGAGTTTACGGTTCACTTTTTCTTAGATAGTTATACTTGCGTTTTGACAACACACCACCCTCGTATAAAACTCTGACACTCCTTATTAGATTATGTTCACTGCTCTCAAATATATTGATCGATTTGTCAAATATTGATGGTATTACTTTATCTTTGATTTTGGGAGAGTTTTTGAGATAGGTTTTCATTTGGTAGGGAGTGGCAGAATTGAAGAGGGTGTACCACAAACCATCAAGGGCTGCTTTTGGAGGTTGCATTTTACTAGCAGGAGCTACACCGTTGGCGGTTGTATTTGTTGTTGGCACATGGATTGATGTGACTGCTGGCAAGGTTTTTCGTCGACGCTCATATAGTTCATGCCTACATAATTTCATAACAACTTTGCTATTATCTTCAAAAAATCCTGTGTTTTGTGTACCCATCGGGGCTGCACAGTATCCTGTTGTTGCTGAAAGATAGATTAGGACATGGAGATGAGAAATTATCAACTGATATGGTCCTACAATTTTACTACATTGTACATCTGACCTGCCTTATAAATTGTCTTGAATTATCTTGTTTAAATTCAGCAGGTCTGGAAGAGTCAATGGTTGCAAGGGCAAAATATTTCTTGTGCACAGGGAAGACACATGGCTCATCTCAACAATTACAGTCCGCTCAGTGCATTGAAATTATAAAACAATACAGTTATTGAAATCTAACATGGGAACAATGATATTTTCAGCTCGCTATGGCTATATACCGTACTTTACTGTACTATCTTGCTTTCTGACGGCTACTCTATGCTACCTTACCTTTTTACCATAGTATGTCATAGCCGCTACATCCTGACTGACACAATTATCACTCTGCTCAAGTCTACTAAGATGTTTATTTAGCTCGTTTTACTAGTCTTCTAGCCGCAATGATTTTGCAAAGATTATCCTCTGTAATGCTATTTTCCTCATCTTTCTTTCTCTTTCGCTGTCTTGACAACTCTCCTAATTTAAACCTATGCTTTTTTGCCCTTCTTCTGCTCTACTTATCAAGGCATTAATGTGTTCTTTTTTAATTTTGAGTCTTTACCTCCATGAGGGAAAATGCCAAGACATTTTGACCGGTGAAGAAGGGCTTGACTACGCAGTTTCTGCGTAGTGAAGCTTCATTACGTATTCATGGTGACCCCTGGCCAGCTGTCAATAACTTTGGGGGCTTTTGTCTTTTGGCCTGCTTTGCATATGCGTCGTTGGACACGACCTGCCAATCACCCAGGTAGTCAATTAAACTATTAATTGACTGTTTACCGACCCAATTAACACTATCCAGCAGTATCAGTCATATTTTAATCGCGTGGCCCGGGTGGGCACAACGTAGGGACGCGTGTATTAATATTTCTATGTGTACGTTTCACTTGTGGTGTTGTTTGTATCATCGTGCGTTTGAAGTCCTTGTTTCACCTACAGTATTACCTTCAAGGTGACAGGCTTACTATTAATGTTCAGTATCATTGCACCGAGTTCTGCCCACGGTCAAAACCACCTGTTTTGCCTACTAATTACTGCCCGTCGCTGCCCGTCCTGAATGTAGCCTATCATAGCTACAGTAATCAGTCAATGTATAATACCCCGCGCCTTATACTTTTTATAGAAACCTTTAAAATCATAGTCCGAGCCGTAAAATTTTGTGAACCCACGTGAAAACAGAAATCATTTATCAGTTTTGATATATACTCCTAAATTGTAAGTTTGATTGTAAAATCGAGACCACATTCAAGGGCTATGCAGACCGTCCGTGTACGCACACAGTGACAAGAAGGCGCAAACACCTACTCACCAAGCACATCGAATCGGCGAAAAGAAGCATAAAAAAGCTAGGCTTATCGCCAAAACAAACGCGCCAAGCGCTATCAAAAACCCATACCAAGCGGCCCTTTCCAGGATCACCAAATACTCCAAAAAGAGAACTACCAAAAAAACCATAAAATGACATAGAACACACAAACACTTAAAAGAAATAACAAAAATCGTACAGATAACAAACAACTAAAACACAACATTAAATACAAAATAAACAATCACCGAAACGTAACAGAAAAAATGGCCGTGGAAATAAATCAGCTATTTCCAAAGAAAAGCCGACAACAACATGAAATTCAACAACAACCTATCATCGCTCAAACTATGAAACTCCGAAATATATAGTACTGGGCAAAAGCCTTAAAATTAATTCGGACACCAACAAAACCAACCAGAATAAAACCACCTCAGGATTTCAACAAATAAAGTCGTAAAATGTGACTACTCTACATCGTGAGACACAAACAATCGCAACAACACCAATTCAAAGAAAAGTCAAATTGGGCTCTACAAACAACAAAAAACAACACCTTGAAAGCTATCTGAAGCTGCTAAACTCGCACTTCTAGAGATACCCTTTCAAACAAGGAAACAAAACATGTCGCGTGCTAAAAGAATCGCGATAAACCAGCTTGCAAACAATAGACAAATTTCGGGGAAAAAAACTTCGACAAGGGTCGGGTTTTCGTCATTGTCAACACAAACGATTACGTACTAGAATGCGAAAGGCAATTACGCAACACTCAGTATTATACACAACAAGCCAGAACAAACAGTAAACAAAGTAAACGAACTATTAATCAAAATGTACGAGAACAAGCACATCAACCAGGATACTTGTAAGTATCTTGAGCCAATAAGCATAAAATCCGTACCCTGCAGTGGTACTTATTGCCTAAAAATTCACAAACCTCTGCAAAAATCTAAAAGACACACCAGTCAAAACAAAATTTACCGAAGTAAAGAAACATTGAACAAACAAACCGAACCACCAAACGCACTCACAACATGACCAAAAATTAATACCGGTATACTTGCCTCGCTAATCGAAAACCAAGACCACTAAAATGCATTAAAATAAATTTTCACATACACAAACTCAGGAATGAATCTACACTCCGACTGATGAGAAACCAAACTCGAGTTTCGAAACGCGAGCGTCAAAGGGCGACTCTATCAACTTTTGTAACAACATAGGTCCGGCTGCGTCTCGCCATAAGCTTTCCCCACACAAACAAAACATTACCGTACACACTCACCCAAACTTCTCTACAGATATCCAAAGCGAAACAAACATTTTTATCAACACCCACAATCGGATAAGAATTTAGGAACACATTTTCGAAACGAATCAAACACAAACTCGACACAAAAACATTTAGGATAGTTACGTGGGGAGCCTCTCACATTTTTCACATCTCGCTATACTGTCTATGATTCTAAAAATAAAGTCATCTGCCACTTTTTCTGTATACGCGGTTGGGCAAAACTCATCTCTTCATTCGAAAGTCGGGTGATTCCATGGTTCTTTGTGGCACTTAAGTGTACGTCAAGCTTAGGGAATGTGGTTACATTCGCGATGTTTTATTCGACATTATTTATTTCTTCTAGGGCAAATGCACGTAATCCATGCTGTTGGAAATACTGGCCGCTCATAAACAAGACAATAAACTCAATATCTGTGCATCTTTACTTTTATTGTCAAAGTACCACCGACACCCACAAAAAACCAAGTTTATTTAGTCCAGGTATTTGCAACTCTGCCATCTGACTGGTCAACAGGAAATTAACCATAGGTGTCTTTTGGCATGCGTATACGCCAGTCACCTAGGCGACGGTAATCCGCACCACTTACCACTATCTTAAAGATACTCCTCCCCCTTTACCACTGGCGATCCCGCCCTCAAGGCAATACGTCATTCGACCAAGCATTGTTATTGTAATTTCCTGCATAAAATTAACAGCGAGGTCAACCGGTCAAAATGTCTTGGCATTTTCTGGCATGTCCCATGTACAGACAAACACACGCTGTACATATTTTAGCACAGACTATTGGCTTTCGATTTTGATTTTCAATCATTTTTGACTGACAATTTCGCGAGAACGTTCATCGTACCACCCGTAAAATGGAGTCGCCGCCATTTAAGTCAATGTGGACATTGCTAAACGCGTAGAACACGCTGAAGAGTATAATATCGCTTGGTGTGATTTCGTCAAATCCGCCGTAACACTTGTTCAAACGGAAATTTCGCCAATTAGATATATTAATCTACATTCGTATGGTTTTAAAATTTTAAATAACTATTTCAGATGGCTAAATTTATGAATTTTCCGTGTTCTGTTTGTGGTTGTTAATGGCGCCTTCAAACTTAGCAACAGCAGTAAATGTGTTGTAAAAGATCGATTTGCAAAGATATTCAGGCGACTCTACTTCAACTATGTAGCAAGGGCGAAACTATAATCATGTTTTTCTGTGTATACCTATACGGATAAAATGAAAGATTCAAAATATTGTAAAAATACTCACCGATTCACATTTGATCTCTGTGCGTCAGCGTTCAAGACGATGGCGCTCATTAATTATTCATAAGCACTGGCAGCAGCCACAAAGGTATTGCCCAAAGAGGGCGGCATTTGGGCCGTAGTGAACCAGAAAACAAAGAGATCATTACCCATTTGGTGAAATTATTTTACAATGCAGAACACTATATACCCAATAAGGATTACATTTTAGACTGGGTTCTACAATTCAATAGCAAAATAATTCAGGAACTAAAACAAGAAAAGCCAAATGTCACATAACACATTAAAATTACGCAACTAAATAGTAAACAGAAGGCGAACAAACCCTTTATACATCAGGCAATAAGAACGCGATACAACCCTCAGAAAATGACTAAAAAGGCTCGTATTCTCATTGATACCTTAATGTTTAAAAAGCCTTGTACGTGAACCTGTCATTAGTTTCTTATCATGGATGACATTAAGCCAATGTTCGATGCTGACTTCTTTGAAGCATAGACCGTAAAACGGACGTCTTAGGGTGTATGCTTGAAGAAACCATTCCACCAGCATGACCGAATCAGAGAGACCAGATTGATCTAACTTTCGAGTTAGATCAGCCACCAGTAACTGAGAAAAAGAAGTCAAAATAAGCTTTCCCGGCTGTTTAACAATGGAGTGGAGTGATTGCTCTGACTATATACCTATAACCATATATTCCTGAAGCCTATGGTAGATTAGGTGGTTAGTAGTAAAAAGTAACACAAAATCTGACAGTGGACAGTTTATTTTAAGTGATTCATCGATTATGCAAGGATACTTAGTATAAACAATAGTTATGTAAATACGCACAGCCTGTTTGAGCGTGGGTGAGTGGACAATGCCATACCCATCAGAAGGTGGTCCCTTCCATATCACGTCATGCAAGCTCCAAGGCTGGAGCTTTTTCCCTTGCTTCAAATTACATGAAGTTGATGAAGCCCTAAAATGCAAATTCCTGTACTATTTTTGTCGGTTTTTGTATAAAGCGCACGAGTTATAATTGGCGAAAATAGCTTTTCCCGGGTGAGTGACCACAAAGCTAGCACATATGTAAAAATCATCCTTGGTGAACTTCCCCTTTAAAGGCAGTTTTCGCGATCCCAGGGACTGGGCGTGGCTGGTTTCATGGCAAATGCAAAATATCAGTCATGCTGAATCAAGGTGTAATCAAGTAATAGCTTATTTATTGATTGAGAAAATCCTAATCCTGACAGCAATGGTGGAATACAAACTTTGTATAAAGCTAAGAAAATTTGCCATTTCTTTGATTTGTATGTTGTACATTCCATGTTGTACAGTACTGCCTGTATTAAACATGAACAGTTTCTACACAGGGCAAGTATTCTGTGCTGTTTTTGCATTGTTAGGTCCCTGCAGTCAGAGATAACTCTTTCTAGAGTGTCAACCATTTTCTTCGATTACAGTAATCTACTCTAATAAATTGCCACTTAACTAATTTCTATGATTACACAGGGAAGCCTATCTTTCACAATCTAACATTTGGCGACAACATGTATGCAATTTAAACGTTTTTCATAAATAACACACAGGAGAAAGTCATACTCAATGTTTTGTCCAAATGAAAGTTAAATTTTCACCGAAAAAAGTAGAAGTGGCCATGTGTAAGCCAAACGAGAATTAATATTAGCAAAGATGGATATTATTTAAGCCGTACAATGTAGACTTGCCGTTTCAGATCCAAGTTACTCATACAGCAGGGGTATAAGCGAAGCATAGTACCTACATGACAGCAAAGAGTATCGAATGTGTTGAAACCCAAGTGGCTCCTATTCAGTACCACGTAGCTTACAGGTACACCTTAAAGGCATACTTACCAGGCCAAAATACCGAGTGTTGAATTCCTTCAAAAGCGGCAACACCTGGAAAGACACCGTGGCAACCAATTTGTCACGGCGATTACTAACTATTGCCTCTACACCCAATAAAGCACCGGGACACAAGACAGTTGTACATTACAGAATTAAGAGAGAGATCGAAGATATTCACTTTACAGAACGCGGTGTGGAAGACTGCAAAGTCGATTCTTCAAATAGGCAAAAAGGAGGCTAAAAACAACCCAAAACACAAACATTCACAGCAACCACCATAGGTCGGGCTTTCTTCCTATACCATGGTACAAATCCAAACCAAAGGGCATTTCAAAGGCCATCGCCCTTCCTTAAATAGCACTATACCGTAACACAACGGCCAAACATGACTACACACAAAATTGTGTTAAAAACTCAGAAACAGAAGGCGTGATAAAACTTAAAAAGCAAAAATAACTGCACAAAATAATAAACAAAAGGTCTCAAACACAATATTACAACATGCCAAACATAAACGAAACGCTGTGACCAACAAAAAACGTTAACATTGATTTACTAAAAATCGTTCTTCACACAAATCTAACAATTATAGAAATGAACTCTCTTTGCAAAGGCTTGACATTAATTCTAACACAAAATGGTCCAAACAGAATCAATCTCCTAGAAGACACAAATAAATTCATACCAAGTATGAGAATCCGATACATAATACGACGAAAAATCTCACAAAAATAAATTCAAACACAAGTCTACACGGACTCCACAAACAACACAGAAAGCACAAGACACAAAATTACCTGGAAGCTACAGTAAACCCTAGTCAGCATTTTCTTCCTCAACGCAAGACAAACCATATGTCTAGTAGAGAGAGTTATGTGACATGCTACATATTAAGAAAACATACTCATGCAGTTTCTAAATCCCAATATATACACTTTAAACATTGTTTTTCTTCTTTATTGCGTTAAGTTCTTTAAAACAATATATAGATACCTCGTAAAATTGTTTGGAGGAACAAGAACTTAATTATTGGGTTTGAAATTAAGCAAATTTAACAATTTATATTTAATGGCCGATATAAAATCTAATCGATGTTTAAATATTGATTCATTCCCATTTAGTTATATACCAATGGTAAAGGTACCATCTGGGCTTTCTAAGAATGTAATGTTTACGATACTTTGTTGTTTTTGTTTCCGACTAGCGGTAAATATGTTACCCCTATCACATTCCTATTTTACTACTGAGGGCGTGACAGCCCCCTACAAAACAAGTCGCTACACTTTTACCCATCATCAGTTAAATGGCAAATAAACAGATTATGACAGCTGAGAATACTAGCTAACAGAAAATCATAGTGGGTAAAATGCCTTAGAGGGAATAATTTCGATACCTGGCCAACGGACTAACTGTTTTGTGCATATTGTTTTAAAAAATCACTTAAAATTGACGCAAACTTAAAGGTTCAAATTTTGTAACTTTCAAATAGGCGAGTTTTCCTAATAAAACTATACATGTTTAAGAAAGGCCCTTTCCCGATCTTTCAACAAAAATAACATTTATATGGTTTCATGATTAATGATTCGAGGCAGCAAGGGAAACATTACCCCTACCCCTTATATTATAATTTTTTTAAAAAATCACTTTAAATTGACACAAACTGAAAGAATTAAGCTTTGTAACTTTCAAATATGCTACTTTTCCCATAAAACTATATATTTTTAGAAAGGTATGATTTAGCGCTTTCACAAAATGTAACATATTTATGATGATTCCATCATTAATAATTTGAAACAGAATGGGAAACATTACCCCTATCCTTTATATGACACATGGATATGTGACACACCACGTACTATGAAAGCAAGCTCATGCACCCACTAAATCTCAAGACACATACTTCTAATGTTGTTTTTCTTGTTTATTACACTAAGTTCCTCAACAAAATATATAAATACTTTATGAAACTTTTTTTCGGAGGAACGGTAACTTAATTATTGGGTTTGAAATTTAGCAAATTTTACGGTTTTACGGTGAATGGTCGTTATAAAGTCTATTATCCCCATTAATTTGTATATCAATGAAGAGGCCATATTCTGGGCTTTCTACAATCGTAACGTTTACAACGTTTTATTATTTTTGTTTCCGCCAAGCGGTAAATATTTGACCCCTACCCCATTGTTGAAATCAAAGATGGTGGCCAAGATGGCAGCCAAGATGGCGTCAAATGAACCCCATGGGACAATATTTGATTTTGGGAACATCAAAATTCATTAACTATAGACCCTAAGGATTACAAAAATGTAGGTTAAAATATATCCACGGGGTGCATAGGAACCCTACCTTCCGACCCGACTATATGTGTGATTTATTTACTTAAAGGTAAGCAAAATCTATATCTAAAAACGTTGATGTGTTCTCTGGAAAATGAAATTTTAATTGAACACCTCGTTTTATGAAATGATTGATCAAAGATTTCAGAATCTTCTGGTACCAATGTATGCGCCGAGTATTGCAAAGATAATATGTAT
This sequence comes from Ptychodera flava, assembly GCA_001465055.1. Taxonomy (NCBI): domain Eukaryota; kingdom Metazoa; phylum Hemichordata; class Enteropneusta; family Ptychoderidae; genus Ptychodera; species Ptychodera flava. Next base: position 108,761 of record LD347039.1, on the reverse strand, counting down.
AAATCCTACCCGCGTAAGAGTTCAAGAAGTATGCAAACATTAATATTCGTCTCGCAGTTGATGATCTAGCAAAGTTTCCGTTGTATGTATTTTATAGGAAAAGGGAACTACGTACTTGTTTAGCGCTAATGCTCTTACGGAATGTGCAAACGTCACATGTTAAAGGATCTAATATTGTGAAATTTGTTCTAATTTCCGCTAGGAGCAGTAAATCCCACTTGCGAGTTGCTATATTTAGTCAAGACCTACAATTGAGATTTTCGCTATTATGGTTTGCTTGTAATTGAAAATGAAAACTCGGAAAAGGGGAGTAAATTTAGAATATTAATTATTAAAGTGCCCACGTTGTTGTAGCCTACATGAAAATACATAACATTATAATATTACAAAAATGTTTCTAAGCATATGTCTTACTATTTTACTATTCTGAATTTCAATTTTACAGCTCAACATTTTCCTCAACTTTCTGTTTTACTATTCCATATTCAATTTAACAACTCTATTTTCTAATTCTGAATCCAATTAGAATTACAACGAAACATTTCTCTCAATTTTCTGTATTACTATTATGTAATTAATTTTACTACTCACAGCCTTAAGTTCAAAATTTTGTTTACGTTGTCAATTTCAGCTTCATTCTATCGTAATGTAAAAAAATGTACGTGCATTACTCGGACAGGGGGACGTTTCCTTATCGGACAGAGGCGATATTGGCGCAATTTTCACGCGATAAAATTTCGCCCTGTTATTCTAATCTATACTTAGGGTTATATTGTCCGACAACCTGTCGAAATCAATAGTCGTCGCAACCATTTTTAAAGATAAAAAGTCACTGTGACAGAAAACGTGTGGATGCATAGTGATACGTAGTGTTCATTGCATACTATACACGTTAACCTTCCAAGCGGGAACAATTTTAAATGCCGGACTTCACTGAGTTTTGGTAGTCGTTCGTTAGCAAATGATCATCGTCGTTTTACTTGCTAACGGAAGGGCTTTGCCTGAAATGTATTTATCTTTGGCCTCTTACCACTAGATCGGCTTTCTATATTTACACTAACGGAGCAGCCCCTCCGTGAACATAAAATAGTAAAATAGTATATGAATAGTATTTAATTTTTTTCTTTTGGAACGCTATATTCACGTCACATTTCACTTTTCTAATGTACACAGGAAATACCATTACCTCTTTGAAACATCTTGTTGACAAATTAATTCCTTCAATCTCCTTTTTATTGTGTCACAACGAGCTGATCAAAGCGGGTATAAGAATAATAGTAAAATAACATTCACAGCAACATAGAAGCTACATTTTAAGATATCAACTGAGGTATTGTTTTTTAAGCTGTTACGAATTGGAAAGTTATTTACAGTTTGAGTATATGCTGTGCATACTTTATGATCATATGCCCACGACCGCGTCAGTGTCTCCTCTAACGTGAACCTGATTTATCAGCCGTGACAAACTCTTTTGGTGTAACCCATACTAATTTCAAGGCGACCGGACATTATAAAACAGAACAAAAATTTCTTAGCTGTCTTACATCGGATCCAGAAAAGTTGTGGGTTTTCAAAAATATTTCGGGAAAATCGGACCTTAAGGTGTTCAGGATGTGTGCTGACGCGTTACGTGTTACTTTCTTGTAGATAGTTACCTGTTACTTTTCTTGTAGATAAAGACTGTACTTTGAGTCCGAAATTGTACAATACAGTCAAGAGTCCGTTGTCGGTCAGGCTGTAGCCCTTCTCAATGTTCAGAGTATTTAGTATGTCGAAACGCGCATAGAAATTATAAGTTAAATGCCACTTTAATTTATAGCAAATAACAATACAGACAAGACAGAATGAATAAATACTCAAATAAAAATGACTATTGAACAAGTTTAACGTCATATTTCAACCAAAGAAAAATATAATTTTCAGACAGTGTTATTCTTACTAATTAAATCACACTCTGTGCAGATCGCGATCCGGTCTCACGTGCTGTATTGTTTCCTGCAGCGTCATGATAGCCATATTTTGGCAAGGGCTCACCATTGTCATAATTATTTCAATCTAAAAGTAACACCAGGTACTCGTTTTTCCCAAGTAGAGGTTAATTCATTCCACTAAACTACTAAACTTCGGTAAATGTCGCGGTACAGTGATTTCTTTGTGGACGCATGGACTTGACATTAGTTCCTTCAAAATTTTGGCAACATCAAATTTCATTATGTATTCAATCATATTCATTTAAATTTGGTCACTTTGATATGATAAAAAGGTTAACCCATGTTATCACCGCTTGGCCGCATTAGTCCTGTTTCATAAGTAAGGTCCGAGACACATGTACCTGTCACATTGATTGGTGTCTGCGCTCCTTTAAGGTCCGCTTACAACTCACTCATTGGCTGAACCCTTTTAATTAGGTCTCATTACCTTGCAAAGACCAGTTCACGGCGCTGTGATTGGCTGCTATATGTGCCTGTATTACTGATAGCCTCGTTTTATGATGTTCATTGCCTCGTAGTGCCCCATGTACTTCCTAAAATCCGTTACAGTAACCAGTAATTCAGGATGTTTGCGACGTGAAGACAAAGACAAAACGATTCAGTGTTCACTTAGAAACACGAAGTCATTCAATTTGTTTGTTTTTTTTAATTCGAACTGCACACTTTGTTTTCAGCGATTGCGCCTTTCAACAATAATATTTTGGTATGGTCGGTAGCGCAAAATAAGCGTATTCTCTTTAAAGTTGGACAACTTTGGCCAGTGATGACGTCTTGTGCAATGTGGCAGTAAGCCTGGTATGAACCGATTTCTTTCTTTAAAAATGCAGCATATGATTCTAACAAAACATATAGCCTTAAAAATGAAAAGAAAACAATAATTTTAAAATGTTCAAAAACTATACACTCAAACTTTCCCAACACAGAAACTGGCCAGCTTAGGATTATAAAACATGCATAATACTATTGTTCCAGATGTTTATCTACAAATGTTAGATCAGCCAAATATTTTGACACCTTTCACGAAGCGCGTAATGTGATTTGATAAAAAGGCTATTCGGAGCATTTGTAATTACCCATAGGCCTATGTACTGGTCCTGACATCAGGTTGCCTATATATCAGTAGTTCTAAACATAGACAGTCAAGGGGAAACCCCCCTCTTCTCTCTATGTTCTAAACTACAAAAAGCTGTTACACTGCTAAAATGTTTCGTTTGAAACGCCATGCCGAGTTCCTTCTCAGTGGGTTCTAACATAGGGGTGGATTTAGATCAGACGCTACAAGACAGCAAACGATACATAAATTGTGTGACATACATTAGAAATGAACATTCATCTACACTGAAACGTTGAATATGTTGTACAGTATAGCACTAGCAGTCGGAAATCCGAACGTCGGTCAAATGTTTTTACTGTGACCTGATGCAACAAATACGGAGGCGGCTCAATGCAACAAATGACTCAATCGCCACGATAAAACCCGGATGTTTCACGACAGCAATATAGAGAAACCGTCGAGGATGTTCGGAGGGGGTGCTAGAACTGCAACAAATCGACATCGAAATGTTCAAATTGGTGACGGTCATATCAGTTCCATAAAGATTAAATACAATCAAGTTTGCAACACACTTAGTTTGGCCGAAAAGAGACAAGTAAATTCCATGATGTGCCACCAATCCACATAGTGAATCCATGGAGTAAAATACTATGACGTCCCCTACATCACGGACAAGGTCTGTGCCTACATGGATTGTTAATACTAGAGGAAATCATTCAGGGTCAGTATGTGCTCTCGAAAAAGTTGCAAAAATAGGTGCTAATTGTATGCATTCAATCCCTATCTATAGAGCAAAAAATTCTCATGTTTTTCTGATGCATCATAGGTACGATGCTGTGTGGACCTTTGTCCTTTGTGTACATGTTCCATTCACTATGTAGAGGGAAACGCTGTGGACTAACACAAATCACCAACCACAGACTTAGGTGGCTGCAAGTTTGCAAGGACCAAAGACCACATTTACAATAAAAGAAGGGCCTTGGCTGCATCTTTGGCGTCTACACACGCGCTACTCTGCTCTGCGTGGCAGGGCATCTCGACTCATACCGGCCGTTGACAGCAAATTTTTCTGGTTTGCCGGCCAGCCAAATTCAAGCCAAAATTGAACCTGCTTGTTTGTCAATAAACGGATTGTGAATATTAGCTTATTTTTAGCTTTCTGGCATGCCAAGTCTGGTTTCTGTGCATGCTAGTTTGGTTTTTGATATGGCATAAATAAATGCCAAGCAAAGATCACTTCAGCTTGCCAGTAAGCCAGCTAATACTAAATAATTGTTTACAGGCAATCACAGTCCCTCTATCCATAGAGGGACTGTGAGGCAATCCACTATTACATAAACATCAAATTATTTTATCAGTATGATTTTACAAGTAGCATTCATAGGAATGTCATTTTTAGTGGTATGCCCTTGTAAGTATTAGAATTAATTATGTTGAAACAATTACTGTTTCATTTCTTGTAATTGCAATAAATGTTAGTCTGAAATTCATTTCGATGATTGTTGTTGTTTAAGATATTGTGGCTTGCCCATATACCAGATATTGCTGAACAGTCGCTTATTTATAAACCAGTACCACACTTCTCTGGCTCAACATTAAGGCAATTATGGTTCCATCTAGTTTGAAGATTAGCCAATATTAGTGCAATTTGACTTACCGACAAACCAATTTCTGACTAATTCTGGTTTACAGGCAAGCCACTTTATGGATTCCTCTGGTTTACCAGCAAGCCATTACAAGCTGGCTTGCAGGCATGACACTCTAGGGCTTTTGTATGGCTTGCTTACAAACCAGCTCAATATGAACCATAATGGGGGAATAATTATTTCTGACCATTCTTCAAATTTAAATTGGATTTCATCAAATTTTGCAGATACAGGGGAGGATTATCATCCAATAGAATGGCCTATTGACTCTATGTGATTGAGCTGAATAAAGTAAAATATATGAAACACAAACACAGCTTAAGTAGTTAGAAATCCTGCAAGCTACATTAAAAAAACAACAACAATCATCAACATGAATTTCAGACTAACATTTATTGCAATTACAAGAATTGAAACAGTAAGTGTTGCAACATAATTAAGGCTATTGTCTGGGCTATTTTAAAACACTAACCTTGTAGTACCTTGTTTTCAGATTTTGTCATCTTTTTGTTGCAGTAGATGGTAAAATGCAGTGCAGGGGGAAAACCGGATATTCGGTTGGCATGGCGACAATTTCAGG
>LD347039.1:90151-102801 GCA_001465055.1 Ptychodera flava | reverse complement strand
TTGACCAGGGGTCAGTGGGAAAAAAACGCGATTTTTCTCGATTTTAGTTAATATTTTTTGAAGAATGATATAGCTTATTTGAAAGTATACATTTCGAGGGTGACAATAAAGGAAAAAAATAAAATTTGATTTTTTGAGCATTTTGACCGACATTAGCCCAGACGATGGCCTTAAATCTAATTCTTACAAGGGTATACTCACTAAAAATGACACTCTTATGAATGCTACTTGTAAAATCATACTGATAACATAATTTGTTTTTTTAAGGTTTACCTCATGCATTCGATGGAAAATTGCTAGCTGTTACACCCGGAAATCCCCTGCACATTACAGACCACTCATAATTGTCAGCCCATTTACTTCACACCCTAGCTTTGTCAAACTAGAAGTGCTCTACAAATTGACAAGTTCCTTTCACACATCTGATGTAATCAAAGTTTGAAACTTCAGATAACTAAGCAAAAGCTAGCACAACATTGTCTCTTCTCATGCGGCAGCATATTACACTTTCAAGAAAAAAACAAACTGCTTCCTCCTTCATAGACGGGCATACGTAAACATGGCTTCTGCTTTGCATCTCTTCCTCAGAAAGTGAGTTTTCCAGCATCCTGGAATATAAAAGATGTAAACATTCAAAATTTGAGGTACAAGATTAGATCCTGGTAAAATACTCAGTGCCAAGCTACTAGTACGATCAGGGCAAGGCCCCTCTACTGGTATGTTTAGGGAATTTGTACAAGTATATTGGAATGTTCACTGGCAGCATTCTAAATTACTGTCATGTTCTTAAACACATATTTGACTGCAAGAACACAATTATCAAGCTTTTCGTGGTTCACCAATAATCTGACATGACTGCTCAGGGTAAAGTTTCTAACATTAAAAAGATAGCTCTTACAAGTTATTGTCGTGAGACTTGCAAAGAAGTTGGAAAGACCTTTGAGAAAGCATTTTATCACTCTCGCTATGGAACAGTCATCATTGATGATATACTTCACGTGTATGATGTACTTTGAACTAAGTAAATGAGGCGCCATTAACTTTAACTATTGGCTACTTCTTTCAGTATTTCTTACTGTTAATCAACTACAGTTTCTTGGCCTACTTTCCTCGGCATACTAAAATGCCAAGTATTATGTTTGTAAACACAGCCTGTATATTTTATCATTTTCATAATTGACAAATGAATTCTTGTCCGGCCCATAATGAAATTTTTAACAATAACAAGGCTACATGTAGATACTGTACTGAAGGGCTGAACATTGGGGATTTCATCATGCTTCAATGACTTGAATGGGAAACTGCAGTTAATAAGCAAAACAAAAATGCTGACAGAAAGCCCCCAATTTGTGGTTAATGGAGATAAGAACAACAAAACTAAGCCATAATCTACCAAGTAAACATACGATTCATATGAATAAAGGTATGTTTGATTGTCATATAGGCCTTTTATATCCTGAAACAAATTGACAAATGCATGGTCATGTTCTTGTGCAACATCCTAGCATAGCTTTGATGAGCACATCTGTGTACCACCTATGTACTTAACAACACTGTAGCAGTACAGGGGCAATTTTATACACAGCCCTTATATAGGAATGTGTGCTGTAGGTATGTAACGTGCCTAGCACTATTTGTATGTACCAGAAGTGCTGTTCACCTCTCTGCACCAGGGCCTGTACTCAGCATTTGAGGCACAGTGATGAACACATCTGCATACCAGCCCTGTTGAAATTTTCAGCCCCTTTTCACCCTGGTCATATAAAAGCTTACCTCTCTGTACTAGCCTTATTGTAAAAACACGTGCAATTGTGCTTATGCAGACATTCATGTACTAGGTATGTTGGAATTTCCCCTATTACAGAATTGTACACCTTGCTTCTACAGCGTTGATTTGGTAGCAAATTGGCAAGCTGACTTTTTTCAAACTCATGTTGCATGTACTATTTGCAAAAATATTGTACAGGACTATTTACACACTAGATACATGGCTGCGAAATGCATCTGTGCTAGTTATTGTTCTGACTAGGCTATACTGGGGATATTATTTTAATAGCTGGTAGTCTCTGTAGCTTCTCAGGGCTTGCACAGCTGTGTGTAAATCCCTAGCCCTAAACCAGCCCTCAGAAGGTAACAGGGTTGTGAGAGTTTTCCATTGTACTGTTAGACAGAAGTCGTCGTACTGAATCTGACAGAAATCAAATCCGGCATGTTGAAAACTCCATCAGCTGTACCTTTTGGCAATTTCCATGTAGTTTTCTTTTGTGTAAAATACTGCAGTTTCTTGTTCTACTTTTTAAGGCATGATGAATGTCCAACATACATAATCAACCAGTTCTTATGTGTATATTTAGCATTGTTATTGTTGAAAATCAAGTTTCAGTCTGGAATAGAATTCATTTGTCAACAATGTAATAACAACAGTTGTTAAACATGTACACTGTACATTGACAAGCAGAATATTGGTATTCAAGAGACTGTTATATAGCTATCAAAACTGCAGTTTGTAAATTGCTTAAACTTACAACTAATGTGCCTTTACCAATTTGCACTGAATTACAGTAACAAACTATTTTTTCAACAAGCAATACTTAAGTCACAACCTAAACTATTTTTCAAACTGCAATTTTTCTAGCAAAGACACTCTTGAAAACCCAAAACGTTTGATAAAAATGATAATGACTTTATTTCACCAGTAAAAATGTGTCAACATTACTGGTGGGGACCATGGAAGTAGTTCTAGTGGAACTAATCAAGTCCCTGGCCCAGAATTCGTACAAATTATGATATCAAAGTAATATAGTTTGCCATCCTGTTCAAGAAGTACATATTACATTTCAACAGCGAGGTGAAAAAAAAATAAAAAAACAAAAATACAGAGATTCACTGTTCTGAGTTCAAAAGAAAAATTTTAAGTGAGGTTTTAAATAAATTTCTTGATTGTACAGATTTTATCGTCCTTGGAATTTCGTTCTAATGCTTAGCAATAGAATAATATATATTATTTTGAGTTAATTTTAAATTTACCTTTGGAATAACAAAATTGTCGCCAGTAGCTAAACGTGTTTCATATTTATGTGAAATTGATGAAGCAAAACGATCTAATAAATGCCCATAATGACCACTTTTTAAGTCAAAAGCAAATATACAGGTCTGAAACTTACAAAGTTTATAAACATTGAGAATTCCAAGTTGCTGAAACAATGGAGCACTGTGTGTAATGTTACTAGAAAAAGTTATCAGTCTGACCACTCTCTTTTGTAATCTAAAAATCCAGTCTAGATAGGTTTTCTACGCATTTCCCCACATTTCAATACAATATATTATATGAGGGAGAATAAAACAATTGTACAATAACAATAAAATTGATTTTGGAAGATAATGACGTAAATATGATATAAGACCTACTTTTTGACTAACCTTCTTGATAATTGTTTCAATGTGAAATTTCCATGTTAAAGAAGAATCCAGAGTAACCCCAAGATAGATAGCAGAAAAAACATTTTGAATTGCCAGATCACCAACAAATAAAGTACTCTGAGGGTCAAAATTTCTGCGAGCAGTTTTAAAGATAATGTAGTTTGTTTTGTCAACATTAACAGTAAGCTTGTTGGACTTGCACCAGGTATGTACTTTTGTTAACTCTGTATTTAAAATATCCAGATCAATTCTATGTATGTTATCTGAATAAAATAAATTGGTGTCATCAGCAAATAACCTGAATTGAAATATCTGAGATGATTTGCTGATATCGTTGATATATATTAAAAAGAGAAGAGGGCCTAGGATAGATCCCTGTGGAACTCCGCAAGGGATTATTTGAGTTTTTGAAGTACAGTGGTTTATATTAACATACTGTTGTCGGCCTTCAATGTAAGTCTTAAACCAGTTCAGAGTCGACCCTCTAATCCCATAATGACTTAGCTTTGATAATAAAATTGTGTGATTTATTGTTTCAAAAGCCTTTTTAAAATCAATAAAAATACCAAAAGTAACATAACCATCGTCAATTTGCTTAGATATTTCAGCTATAAGGTCAGCTAATGCTAATTTTGTGCTATGCTTCATGCGAAAGCCGTACTGATTGTCGATTAGAACGTCAAACTTTTCCAAAAGTACACTGAGTTGTGTATTTACAACAGATTCTATGATTTTACTAAAAACTGGCAATACAGAAATAGGCCTATAATTGCCAATTTCATATGCACAGCCCTTTTTAAAAATAGGGGTTACTCTTGCCGTTTTTAACTTTTCCGGGAATATACCCTGGGATAATGACGTATTAATAATATGAGAAAGTGGTTCTACTATATAATCAGCTGCTTGTTTTACAAGCTTGGGGTGTATTTCGTCAAAACCTATAGCTTTACAAGGATCTAGTGAATTAATTTATTTGAGTATATCATATGGCAGAACAGGATGAAAGAAAAATGACTGGGGTTGTCGATCATGAAGATACTCACTAAAATTGGTAGTACAGGTTATTTGTGATTCCAATGTTCGCCCAATTTTAACAAAAAAAAGAATTAAAAGCTTCTGCAATATCTTTACCTTTGGTAACAAATTTACCAGGATTACCATAATCTTTTAATTTTTGTGGAGCTGTATTTTTAGAATTCTTGTTCAGTATTTCATTGATAGTCCTGCACGTGTTGTGATCATTTCCAACAGACATAAAAAGTATGTCACAAAAGTACTTCTTCTTGGCCTTCCTCAGTAATTTAGTCCACAGATTGAGATATAATTTGTACTGTTGATGATTAGGCGAGTTTTCACAGTGTCGTTTTGTTTTAGAAAACATCCTTTGTTTGTTTTTAATTGAAACCAGGAGACCTTTTGTTAACCAAGGTTTCCGTACACGTTTACGTGGCATTGTTATGCATTTAACTGGTACGTGTTTAATCGCCATATCATGAAACAACTTGTAAAAATTATCGTAAGCAGCATTAGCATCATTTGCATTATAAACATCATACCAAGAAATATTAGCTAAGTCAGCTTTAAAAGAGACTGGATCAAAAGAGGAAAAGTCATGCTTGTAATCAAATGTTTTGACACTGAATACATGTCGTAGCTCTTTAAAATTTGCGAAAATAGGATAATGGTTACTTATATCAATTTCGATAGTACCCGCTTCAATGAAATAATCACGGAAATTTACGTGACAATGATCTATTGATGTGGAGCTATGAGCAGTTACTCTAGTCGGTATATCCACAACTTGATAAAAGTTATTTCCATTAAGAGTAGCGATATAATCATTGAACACATTACTGTTCCCAGCTGCATCAATGTTGAAGTCACCTAACAAGACACATGCCTGATAAACATTAGGAAAAATGGCAAATTATGTTAATTCTACTTGATACCTCAGACTAAGATTCAATATCATAAAACAGGTGCAAGTGGCTTCCCTCATATGATTAATTATTATACACCCTCGTCTGTAACCTATGTAGTTTCGTAGTACAGTAAGTTTCGGTATCAGAGGACGCGGAGTCCAATAACTTTGACGCAGAGTACAATAACTTTTAGTGTTATTGGACGCTATTTGACATTTTTGACCTCAAAAATCCTTTACGTCAGCGCTGGGGAAAAAGGGGAGATGATTTTAAATTTTAAAGGAAAATATATACTTCTAAACATTCAGTACTTCACAACGATACTAATGATGAATCAAAAACCTGTAAATTAGAGTGAAATTATGCTGCTGACCTACAATTTCTATCTCGTAAAGTGCGCAGCGCCGGTTTGAAATTTCATTCTGTGCAGTCAGCGGACGCGCTGAATGCATTCTCAGTTTGCTTGATTTGACTTTTTCGCGGTAATATAGGACTAAAAAGATGTATAATAATAATAAGATTAATCACAAAATACCAGGATTTATGTCCGAGTACATTGTACTCTTCAGTATTGTCCTCAATGCTACGCCTCGGACAATACCTCCGCTGCACGATGTACTTGGACAGAATCCTGGTATTTTGTGAATCACCTTATATTATAACAATTCTAGGAGTGAACATGTATGTCTGTTGTGTGACAATGACGAAGATACGTCACATATATGTAATTACAGCTAAAATTGGAACAAAATCCAAAGTGTTAGTGTAATATGTGGGAATATGAGGAACATTCACGCCCGACATGATTATTATTGCTGCACACAACGCTATTTGATCTCTTTTTATATCCACTTTCTGAGTTCCACGGTATGTGAGGGCAGAGTGTTCATTCTGCTTCTAGATTTACTCAGAGAATCCATTGCTAATTTGTGGAGCTGAAGGCATTTTCTGTATCAAGTATATCATGCACTGCACAATCTGTTGAAAAAGAAACAAATAAGTCTATTTTACCGGTAAATGGAAGTTAATGGTCAACATTTGTACATGAAGTTATTTGCTGAAAATGAATCACTTTAGTATGTACCTGTCTTGAATGACAAGATGGCTCACAAGATTTGTGTGAGCAATGATGTTGAATGACCCAATCTAAAATCAAGTTTTGGAAACATAAATTTGCCTTGAATAACAGAACAGCCTTTCACAACATGCTTTTCAAACACCGGAAAGCGGGCACAAGTATCGATCCAAAATCCATTACAAAATCCATGAAAAAATGACTCAAAACCAAAAATTCGGATAATCGATTAAAGTGCCCAAAACAGTGTAATCATTGACAGAGTAGTAAAGCATTTACTTTTAACACAACGAGCACTAGCACCGCTCAAAATATGCCCTAACAAAAGTCCATATAAGCTTCCAGAAACTCATCTATAAATTTTAATTGTAACACTGGTATTATATTTTGTATCATTGATAATCGCATGTATAATTCAGTCATATTTTTAAGTAATATTGAAATGTGGGCGAAAAAGTCCTGACCTCAGTCGTGTTTAGCTTTCAGAACTGCAAGTTGTTTGTTTACAGTCAAGTGGATTGTACGGAAACACAGTCCCTCCTGTGACAGAAATGATAATTGTATTGTTCATATTTACAGGAGTTTAGACCATCATATTTTCAAAGGCAAAGTAATGAAAATTTTAATAAATTGTGAGCCCTATAATCCTGCAAAATTAGGCTCATTTTGCATCGACGGCACTTCAATGTCGCATCTCTGCATGCTGCGGTTTAGAACACTGACTGCTAAAAAGTAGCAAAATGTGTGACACGAATGCGCCAACTTGTGAGAATGTGTGCATGGTACTGTGTATAGGACGCGTAAACAAGTACAGTTTTCTGTAAGTGTCAGAGGTAAGTTGTAGAATCTTAATATTACTAATCAGATTATCTCTCTTTTGGAGGATGTGGTGGCCCTGAAAAGGGTCGTTTGGTTTTTGATCATCTGATGATCGGATCTAGAACGTTTCAGTATCAGGCCATGGCCGGAAAAGTATCTCCAACATCCCGTGGATGACATCGATGTCCAAGTTCAGGGAGTCAACAAGTTTCTGGGTCCGCGAACGCGGTCTCCTTAGCCTCCGTGATCGGGAACGGGATTGGAATACTTCAGCTATGTCGATCATCAGCCGGCGTAGCTGGCAGTAAATATTTTCCAGCATTACCTGAAGTACCTCCTATGCACTCGTACTGATGTCGTAGCCTCGACGCAATGTGAACATGAATGGCATTCTGATCGTGTACGCATGTGTACGGAGTCATTAATAGAGTAGTGCGCCTTTTTTACATCTGGTCTTTCATATCACGGGTCAGTCACAATCAGGGTGCCCTAGACAGATTTCGACATTTTACGCTCTAATATAAAAAAAAGTTGAGCAAAATTTAATAAAACATTGTTCTTAATATGAAACAACCAGTAGAACCAAACAGGTCTCATCGAAAAAATGGAGTTTTTGTGATGATTTTCAGCTGAGTAGTGAGAAAAGTACCCCAAAAATGGGTCAAAATGGGCGTTACGCTGTTTCATCTGGAAAAGCACATTTTTTAAACTCACTTTTTGAAACTGTTAGATTAATTTTTTTGATTATTCAGAATATTTAAAGTATCACATAGCGTGTTTTCTTTCTTTCGCAAGTTACTTCATCTTAATACATGGATTTGAATGGTAATGGCATGATAACACGTGAAATTGGTGTGTCGCTACGCTTTATATATTTTGACAACAGCATTGATTTATCTCTACCCTAGAACTTTTCCTAAAACATCTATTTGATTGGAAGACCAACTGTGATTAGTTGGTACTAAAATAATCGCAATCATACCAATCCATAATCCAATGACAGTAGGTCGGAATTCGGAAGACAATAGTTGTAAACATAGACACAAAACAGCACAGAACAGACAGTAAATTGACGGTACACAAACAAAGTCACATTCATGAAAGAAAGATATATGGACCTCTGGCCAGAAGACCAAGAAGTGATGTCAGGTGTTTCAAAATGTTTATAGGGTCAACTTATTGATTATGAATGACAAATCATGAAAGTTGCCCACATTTTTTGTCCCAAAGTTTGTAGTGTCCGTGACACCCTCATAACTTTCAGCCATATTCAGATAGTAGAGATCTGATGTCATTAGTCAAAGTTGCCCTGTTTGCCTTCCTTATGTGTTGTAAAAATATAATCCATTTAACACTTGTATTGTTTCAGTATATCAAAAAGGGGCCAAATGTAGTGTCCATGACAGCAGTAGTGTCCGTGACACCAAATCCATACAGTACTTGTTACAGTGATTTAAGCTGGTAATTCCATTGTTTACCAGCTGAAGTTACATTTTTATAAGAGAGCAACTTAGTTTTTGAGTGAGACATCAAATGAAATATATTAAACCAGTGAAAGATGTTTTTCTACCTTTTAAGATTGTAAAGTTAAAAACCCTCCTACAAAATAACATTGTAGGGATTTAAAAAGGTACAGAAACAGCGTTATCAGTTATTTCCAAACATAACTTTAAGATAGAAATGTTATTTATAGTGAAATTAAGGCATAACACTGAACAAACTAATTTACTTTCACATTAAACCACTTTCCATTTGCAACTGGCTTCATTTCATGGACTCTACACCGAAGAAGTGGTTAACCATTTTTTACTGCATTTACACTTAAATTCACCTGACATCTGAAGTAAACTTCATAGACCAAAATAAATCCTTTTAAAAACAAAAGAAAATGTGTTCTTGAATTATATAAGGGGGGAAAGTGGTTGCAAATCTGACTATTTATGATGATGCGGCAGTAGTGTTAGCTCCAGTACAGATCTTTGTCAACAGTGATGCATATAAGGGGAGGGTGTATGTCCTTTTAAATTATTTTTATGTCTTAACCCTTTGTTTGCATTATAAGGCTGTATTATTAGTGCTTGATGAAATTTCAATCGTGTGTTGTTTGTTAAGGGATAGCTATGGCGATATATAAGAAGTGTGAGTGGTTGCACAAAATTAATAGACCATAATAAATCCTTTTAAAAACAAGAGAATGTGTTTTTGAATTATATAAGGGGGGAAAGTGGTTGCAAATCTGACTATTTATGATGATGCTGCAGTAGAGTTGGGTCCGTTACTGATCTATATCAACAGTGATGTATATAAGGGGAGGGTTTATATCCCGTAAAATTATTTTTCCGTTTTAAGCCTTTGTTTGCATTATAAGGCTGTATTATAAGTGTTTGATGAAATTTCAATCGTGTGTTGGTTTTTAAGGGAAAGCTATGGTGAGACATAGTCGGATCTATCATGTGGTGTCTATTAAATGCTGTGATCCTGAAATCTGTTTTGAAACCCAAGTGTGTGGTTTCTCCTCAGTCGCAAAGTTCTGTCTTTCCTAAGTTGTTGTGTCAGATATTTCGTTTTTTTTTTGTTTTACTTGTTGATGTTAATGTTTTCACGTGAGTAGTTATATATACTTGTTTTTTTGTGACTCGAATTTTGTTTTCCCACCATTTTAGCTACAGAGGAAACCCCCTCCATGTAGCTAAAAATGACCCACGCGTACGTGAGTTCATATACAGGTCACCTCACTTACCCGACAGCTGGCACTGAGGTCACTCCCATTTACAGATGACTCACTGGCATATAATAGACATTTAGGTCAGCACTCAGCGGGGGAATTCCAATAACAACAGCTGAGTTCAGTCATTTGTTTGATAGATTCTGACTGTGATGTAAGTAAAACATTCTGCTCTTACGAAGGCAACAGGGGAACTGTGCTGATTCTCATCTTCTGGATGTAAGTATGAATTTTATCAATATCTGCTGGCTGTGTGAATTTTTACTATGTTTGGAGTTGCATTAACACTTATGTTACAGTGATTTTCCCTACCCTACCGGAACGGTAACGCTGTTGCGCAATAACTTTCCCGCAGGGGCTTTCCACTATGACTTTCGCAATACTGTTCCGGTAGGGCTTTTGCAATACCGTTCCAGTAGGCTTCGAATGTTGCTTAGCAGCCTGTGATGTCATAACACAGGTCTGAAATTCTACAGTTTTCATGAAAATTTTCTACAGAATTTTTTCTGAAATCAGGAGTTAACTTGTTCACCCGATAGATAAAACTTTAGAAATTTCCTACGAACTTAAAATATGTCGGAAGACCATTACTTTAAACAAAATGAGACGTTTTAGATAAATAGTACTGATATCTAAAGTGTAATTTGTATCTTTTTTAACAAATGAAATGTTGTTACTTTCTACACTACTGTATGCAACAATATCTAAATCTTTTTTATCTTTGTCTATAGTTATGATAATATTGCAAGGTGTTCTTGAATCTGTTTTTATAGCGATACTTCCAACGAAATTGTCAAATTTGTCTGCCATAGCTAATTTTAAGTATTTGATAAAAACTGTACCATGTTGAAGTATTTTCATATTATCTGTCATCTCTTGACTGGCTGTCTGTAAATTTAATTCAGCTGTCTCCTCCCCCATACTCTTCAGACCCAGTTTCTTTAAAGTGGTGTCCCAAAATAAACTTACTGGAACCCTGCTAGCTGTATATGAACAATAATTCTCCCCCTTATTTATCCACCTTCACAGTGTATTATCTGAAGACATTATTGTATTAAGAGAACTAATTTTAAGGTGAACCGGTATACTGAGTAGTGTAATGTATGGGTTATTAGGCTTAAGATAAAGGCAAAAATCGGACAATTTATATTTGTTAACATTGCTATAAAAATAAATCACATTTGGAGTTCCTGGCAGTTCAGCAACACCTCCTGTAATTTCACTATCCAATATATCTAAGATGTTACGCGGTACATTATAAGGCATGAATTTTTGACTAGCCTTATCCCATGTCAGAGCAAAAGGAGTAGGATCATTTGCAGCCTTTGTAGCGTCAATTACGGTTTCATCGACGTCTTTCAGTTCGGAAAATTCTACTGCATGTTCGTGGCTTTGCACAGCGGCAGAGGCTAAAACGAACTGTTTTTCACGTCTTTGTATCGAAGGACGTAATCCTTATTATAATAATAATAGTTCTTTATTTCAGACTGAAATGTCCATATAAGGAAAATACAAAAGGAATCACCCGAAAAATTCTCTCAGTGAATTCTCTATGATTACCTGCTATCTTACTATTATTGTTAACTTTAACATCACTCAGATCTTCGAGCTCGAGATTTTGTCTGTGAATTGCACCTAGACCGAAGTTACTCGGGCCAGACATAACTATCCTATATACAGTGAAAATTAAAATAATACCTTGTAATAATATACAACCATGGCTTCAGGAATAGGAATGACAGTTCTCGGTGCTGTATTAAATGCAACTGCATTCACAGGAGGAAATTTTATCGGTCAAAAGCTTTCCAGGAATGGTGTGGCTCTTATTGAAGAGAAAATTAGACATGATAGAGCATTAGAAAAAATTGAACATGACAAAAATGTTTGGTCAGAAAAAAGATTACTCCAGGTTGATTGGGAAAGAGAAAATCAAGCTAAATATATTCATACTGCGGCTGAATTAAGAGGTGTAGATGCAGAAATCCTTGAAGAAGCAGCTGCACGTTCCGAAGGGCAAGCATGTGAAACATATCAATTCTCAGATTATTATCAGCCGAGTCCTGAGCAAAAGAAAAATGAAATGATTTATATTGCTGGAGGATTGGTTGTGGGATGGTTAATGTTTCGCTAGCTTTGCTGATGCGTTAGGTACAGCTATTCAATACAACAGCTAGTTGGCCAGTTATTGAAATTGACTATGTTTCCATCCTGATCTGTTATCCAAATACGCATTGAACTCATCCAATCTGAACCCTTTCTCAATGGCATGGAAATTGAGCCCCCATTTTTTAAGTCATAGGTGACCTTTTCACTTATTTGTTTTGTATCCTGGATGGGAAGTATTTGTAAACAGTCCGATACTTTCCCCTGTATGTATTCACCTGAGCCGCTTGAAACATAATTTCCAGTCACATCGACGGCATCTGAATGAACTATATATTTAGTGACTGTTAAGAAATCTGCTGTCTTCGGACTCATAGTACTTTTTTCCATGGGGTTGTCATCTCCTCAATCTGAAAAGCCGACGAGGTTAGCTAAGTTACCTGTAGCATTAAAAAGTACTTTAACATCTTTCGCCAAAGTAGTCGGCTGCATTTATGAAAAAAAAAAGACCTTACCCAAAAAAAATTGCTACAAAAGGTTTCTCAACGGATTTTGATAGAGTCAAATGTGCTTAATAACATATTAA
>LD347039.1:66240-86824 GCA_001465055.1 Ptychodera flava | reverse complement strand
TCTTGAAAATGACGCGTTTTCGGTGATCAGATTTTGGTAGACTTTTAATATGTTATTAAGCACATTTGACTCTATCAAAATCCGTTGAGAAACCTTTTGTAGCAATTTTTTAGGGTCAAACCATATTTTCAGCCGACTAAAGTTAGAAGAACGCAGTTTGTCGGCAGATGTTTTGTTAAATTTGATTTTCGGCTGCAACCCAATTTCTTTATTGAGTGTATCAATATTATAGTTACCAGGACGTATTGATTTAGTCTTCTTTGGTTGCCCATTTTCTTGATATTTTATTATAGTATTTGTCCTCGATATGTTATACCATGAATTAAAGAGTGAACACTGTAATAGTCTTATTTGAGTAAACTGTGATATGCCAATGCAAGGGTTAAAATTAACAGTAACCGGTTTACCTGCTTTGCTTTCAATCCAAATGATCATACTTACTGTATATTATTACAAAGTATAAGGTTTGGCAGGAATAATATTTTTCTGTTGAAGGAGATCTTTGGTCGCAACCGCGGCAGCAGTCGCTCCACCTAATTTTACCCACTGAGTCAAATTGGGTCGACTTGGATCGCCAATATCCATTTTCAGAAATTTGCTGGAGATCATAAGATATCCCATCGTAAGTCCAGCGATTACAATACCATCATACATTGTGTTAACAACTGTTTTAGTATCCATGATTGCTGACATGTACATAAAATAGAAAAATAAAATAATTACAAAAGTTACTACTTACGTCTTATTAACTCAAATTCAGTAGGGGGAACACATACTATAAAACATATTGTACTTAAATGAGGTTAATATGCATATTTATTACAAGTTCATCTTCGAACAACAGGTATCATCTGACATTCAAAAGAGAGCTATATTATATATAAGCATATATACTGGTAGCTAGTCCGATGTGTAATTATCATTGATAGATTGATGTCGTACAACATCCACAGGATACCCCATCAACGTTTGTGACGTCGGTCACTGACCCTTTGTCGCACTTTTCTCTCAGCATGCTCAGCTGGCCTACCTTCCTATCTTGCTTGCAATCTCTGTCTTTGCTCAACTGGTTCGGGAACATATTCAAGTTCAGTATTAGAGTTGTAATTTGAAATTTGACTTCCGCTATCTCCGTCGAGTTCAGTTTCACGATCAGTGACAATTCCACTATCACTGTCTAGAAAAACATGCTGAAGGACTTAGTCGGTGTTAAACTGTGCCCGCTTCGCCATTTTTAAATACCGTCTGACAGAAAAACAACAACTAATCACACGATCCTTAAAATTACGGCGGAGAAATGACCAAGTACGGCGACATTTGTTTACAAATTTGGCGCGCATGCTCATTTAGGATTGACCTCTACCTCGTTCGCTAGGCTTGAGGAAATAGTAAACAAACATGATGTAGATCAGACAAAGCCAACGTATATCGAACGCATATAAACGCGTACGTTCTTGGCGCATTTACGCGCCTCCCGCAGTCTGGCCATTGGCGCAGAATGCGCCCTCCAGCGGTGAAAGTGTTAAGATCACCTGCATAGTTATCTCGGTCATCAATTGGAACTACCTGACTTATTGCTCTTGCTCCTAGATCTATGAAACTTTGAGTGATGGTATCACTTATGAGAGAACTGTATTTCGCTTTGTACATTTTGAAGGCTTTATTTACCTTATCATCCCCCCATTTTTCTACGTCCGCAGCTGAAATCTCCTTACCAAAAAATAACTTACTCTGGCCACTTGCGATGACACAGAGTATTTTTTCACGTTTCGTCTCTATTATGGCTCGAGCGTCCGACACAGTGGTTGGTAGTGCCGCTGTCGTGTTTGCCGCTGCCGATGACTTTATAAAATTCTCCATCGTTTTTAGTATGGTATCTATTCTTAGTAAAAAATAAAAAATTCGTTTAAACCTGAATCCGAAATATAGTATTAACATAATCTGGAATGTGAGTATGATTCCGAAGTATGTAATATGAAAATTCTCCTCCATTAAAGTCTATCTGTATATAGAAACACGAATCATGAGTACAGACTTATTCCCGGTTGCTTTTCAATTGAATAAAACCGCTGGTGGACATATACCGACAGTACAGCATGCTGATATTCCACCTAAACCGAATGACATAAAACCTATTCTCATGGACTTAGAAATATATGTGACGCCAACAGATAAATTTACTTTTCATCCACGGGATATATTTAAAGATAACGTAATCACTCATCAAACAGCCAAAGAAAATAATATATGGTAGGGAGGTCCGCACATGAAATACTAGGACCAGCAATTAAATTTCGCCATATGGTGCAGCACTACTGGTTGTGGTATATCATTCGCCCATCTCCTTGATAAGAAATTTCCGCCGCAAATACGATCATTCTGTCGTTTTCATGTATACTTTGCAATACGTCGGATTCTTCATGAAATGGGCGTTGCTCTTCCAAATGATACTGTCTTCAAAGCCGGTGACAATCCGTACAATCTCGTCCAATATGAACTTCTCTGTACAGAATTTGGAAATATGAGCCCAACGAAGTCTGACTTTCGATATCGAAAAGGTCAAAATAAAGGTCTTGGCTATGGTTATGAATATTACACTAATCTTGGGCCCGTTCGACAGCCAAAAGCAATATACAATGGACACGACTTTTTCCTCTCCGCCGACAGTGGCGTTTTCTATACACATACCATTTTTGGAAAGAAAAAACATGTACTGCCCGACAAAGACCGACCACATTATTATTTCTTCCAAAATAATGGATCGGAGGGTCAATATAATAGTTTCATCCCTCTGAAGGGAGACAGGGGACTAACAAAGGCCGGTCTAGCCCGCCTGAATGAAAGCCTTGAAGCCTACGTATATTGCATACTCGGTGCACAAGCAAATATTCGTAGTACCATAGTGGGCGATACTGGCAGTGCACAGCAAGTCCGAAAAGAATTCGGCATTCTCCTCAAAGATGAAATTCGCAATACCGACAAAGTAATCAGTTATAGGCGATACCAAGACACAATAATGAATACTGGTGTAAAACTTGATATGGCAGTTTCACCCAATTTACTTCTCTTACCGTCTGAAATGGTCATTCTTTCAGGCCCGGCAATCGCAGGTTATAATAATTAATTACAATACGCAACTGAATCTATGGTCTTCGGGGTGAATGGAGATATAAACACAGTAATTAAAGAAAGTGCTAAACATGAGATGGATGGGGAAGAGAATGCCATGAAGTGGCAGGATGACCATCCCGGAGCTTTCCAAAGGGGGCCACCTCACAATGACACAAGTCAGATTCCTATCAGAACCGTTCCGGTAGGGTTCCGAAGGCAGCAAATACAGTTGTCGGCGCGGATCCTATTCACGAATATGGCAAAATTGGTTTGTTATCTTTAGCCATGTTCATTACATTTATGTACAGTATATAGATCCTATGTATGCAACCATACCATTCAACATGATTTTAACTGGGCCAACAAATTCTGGCAAAACAGAATATGTAATGGATCTCCTCACCGGTCCGTAGTTAAGGAAATTTGAATATATAGTTTTCATTTGTCCGACATTCATGAACAAAAAACGTATAATAAAAGATTCATTTTTACCGATCATAATGTGTTTATATTTACGGTCGGACTCGATGCTGTGGATGATACACTAGCCTTCGTACATAAGGAATTTTCCGGCACAAACACTTCAATAATCCTCGATGACTGCGCATCGTCCAAAGATATGAAGAAGCGCAGTGACTTTTTAGTCAAACTTGGTTTCACTGCAAGACACGATGGATTATCTGTCTGGGTTCTGACTCAACAATATACTAGTATTAGTAAACCATTCAGGGAAAACATACAGATGTTAGTACTTTTTTACACACCAAGCAAGACAGACAACAAGACTATTATAAAAGAATATGGAATGGAGGTGTCAGAACGGGAGGTGGGTTCCCTAATCAGACAATTGAAAAGTATACCATTCAGTAAACTAGTATTTCATTTACGGCATCCGTACGACATACAATTTTTCGTATAATATAGCTAATCATGGCTTCACCTGAAGGCTCTCTAAGAGAATTATATTACAACCCGAAAACTGGTTTTGGAGGTGTACAAAAATTATATGATGCAGCACGCACCAGCAGACTAAAAGTTACTAAGAAAGAGTTACAGGACTGGTTAAAAACTCAGTTAACTTATAATCTACATAAACCGGTACCTCGTACTCGAGGTAGTGGCTCGGGCGGGAGGTGCGTTTTCGTAACATCGATAGACGTGTTTTGGCAAGCCTATCTCGTGGAATTCCCTTCACCATTCGCAAAAGAGAATAAAAACATTTGATACAGGCAAACATTAATCGATGTGCTCAGCAAATATGCATGGGCCAGGCCTATACAGTCAAAAATGGCAGATGATACTCTTAAGGCGCTACAAGACATAATTAAGAAATCCGGGAGGCAACCCGACAAACTTCAGGCAGATGAGGGGCGGGAATTTACTAACCGAAAAATGCAGAAATGGTTGGAGGAGTCGTTAATTCACTGGTTTCACACCTACAGTGACAAAAAAGCTAATGTCGTTGAACGTTTTAATTGGGCTCTTAAGACGATGATGTGGAAATACTTTACATACAGACAGACACGTGAATGGCTCCCCATTCTACCACAACTTCTCGAGAATTACAATAACACCGTACACGGAAATATCAAAATGAAACCCGTCAACGTAACAGAGGACAACGATTGGCAGGCATTTTATACACTTTACCCTGAGTTGGCAGCCATGGGAGCTAACCCTGAATTCAAGCCGGGAGAACGGGTCTGAATTACAAAATACAAGACCACTTTCAGGAAAGGATATTTACCAAATTGGACAGAGGAGATTTTCATAGTTTCAAAAGTGGTGTACGCAGCTGGACTGGGTTCTCCCCCAGTTAACAAAATAAAAGATCTGAATAGAGAGGAAATACTTGGCACTTTCTATTCCAATGAACTGCAGAGTGCTGCTGGCGCCGACGAGCTGTACAGAGTAGAACAAATTTTGCAGACGAAAGAAATTCGAGGAAAGAAAAACTATCTGATAAAATGGAAAGGTTATCCAGAAAGTTTCAATAGTTGGGAGCCAGAGGAAAATGTTATTAGAACTTCGTAAGTACTCTCTGTAGTTCCTGTGCTGGTACTTGTCAAGTACTAACGTAAGTAATTACGAAAGTTATTCAATAAGTACCATGGAAGAAGTCTTAATTTCTTGAAAGAAGAAAGTGTCAGTTTACCATCATTCTTCCAACCGCCCGGCGAAGTATTTATCATGTATTGCCGTAAGTAATGTTCACTTATTGCATCTTTTTTGGCTGTATGTGGATGAGGTGGTACCCTGGATCCTGATCATCTTAAGTTTGCAAGATCTTCAAAGCGACTTCTCATGTTGTTATGAGCTGTTCTTTCGAGTCCTCCTTGTTCAGCTTTATCCATAAGTTCTGGTTGAAGTATAATGTACACAACTGACATGAGCCATAGACAAGTAACTTTAAAGTCTTGTCCCTTCATCATATCAAGTGCCTGTAAGTCAAACGGAGCATTATAAGCACACACTGTTTCACAAGCATTAAGAAGTTTGTGTAGGTTCTTGAGTGAGACTCGAGGTTGTTCTAGTTGTTCTTGGTTAGGTGGATAATAAGCTTTTTCAAGTTTGTCTTCGGAAAAACCTTCTATTAAAAATCCCTGGCTGCTGCCGCCCCATGCAATTCCAAAGTCACAAGCTCTTGGAGATTCTACTGGCCCGACTGTCTCGGTATCAATTGTTGGATTAAGTATATTCTTGAGAACTTCAGGCGTAAGAGGTTGACTAATTAACAAACATGGAAGTCTGTAGTCGTCGCAAATTTCTAAGAAAGCCTGTTTGAACTTATCATGAATCTCTTCTAGTTCTTTTAAGGCGGCTATTTCATATTGTCTGGCTCGAGTCAGAATATTCTGCCTGCAATAATCAAATTTCATATCTTTGAATATGATAATGAAACTATGTAAATGGTCAAATGCTCTAGAAACAATCTTTTTTTCTTTCGACGACACGGAAACGCCCCGGACTCTAAAAAATGTTAGATGTTGAATTATGGAAGAGTCGCAAATAATGTAGTTGGCTTTCCCAGCGGAGTCTGTACCAGCCCGACATTGTTAACTAAGAGTATGTTCTATAAACTGGTTCTGAAAATCAGCAATCGAAACTTTTCCATTATAAAAGTCGGCAATTTTGCTAGAAAAACTAGTGTCAAATTCTAGTACATGAGTAGCCGCCAAATTTACTACATCGTAACTCTTACCACTTCCAGTTGGTCCATTTATGAATATGTATGACATTTTTGTTCTATCTACATCATAGAAAATTTTTTTTTAAATAATTTTTCCTAAAGATATATTACGATAAGACAATGGCAATCCTTTTTATTTTAAATGCAATAAAAATACTTGAAAGTGGAGAAAACATTTAAATCAGTGATGGCAAATTAGTATTTGGTGAATATGTAGATCCTAGTATATATGTAGACAGTGAGCTAGAAGTGGTTTTCCCCATCGGGCCTAAATATGGATCCAAAGACCTTGCTACATGTGATGAAATGTGTGTCCGTTGGCAACAAAGTCTTCAAACGTTAATTGATTTAATATTATTCCGTACTTTAAGTGAAAGTTTTGATGCATCCACCGCTAAAAGTTATGCTGCAAGCCTGGCCGCTCACTCCAAGAATCCCATCGGAACCGTAACCGAAGGGAATCCGCAGGTATTATTTTACAATCCCTATAAAGTGTATCAGAAGCGAGGGAGCGACAAACAGACAAAGTATTTTAAATTTCGGTTTAAAAGAGGAGACGATTTCGCTACTTGTATTGATATAGTTCAAGAAATCGACTGTGGTTTTAAAGCAGTGAGCCGATTGCCAGCCAGAGAAAATCCTGCTATTGTACCATGTAATATCCGAAAAGGTAGTAAGATAGAATTCTTAGCATTTAAACCACGCTTATTTAAAAAAACAGAAATTCAAGATGCGGAAGAACTAGTTGACTTAGAAAGAGTAGGCGAGATATATGAACAAATAAATGCTGCCAAAAATATTATAGTGGATTTTGATGACCCATCATAGAATATTTTCTTTTTTAATTTTTTTTAGGATAGTATATATTATAAAGATTATTGTGGAAGAGAATATTGTCGTTTCCCGCCACTTACGAAAAGCATTCGACGGGGCAGTTTTACGAAAAGAATTTCCTGAAGTCAAGCGAGTCGAGGATATCAAAACGATCGATATCGAAGTTATGACCAAAATAAGAAAGATGTACTCTGTTTATACAGATATGGAAGTCAAATTATTGGATCCAAAAAACGGTAATACACAAATTCGTACATTGCCTGTTAAATTAAAAGATACATACACAAAAGATGTAAGAAGATCGGAGATAAAACAACAATTAATAGATCGCTACGACCATATGCTTGATACAATTGGAAATGTTGAGGGTTCTGATCTCTTTCTCCAGGAGATGCTTAATTTTGAAAAAAATTTAGTAGAAGTTTTACTCAAGGCCGGCGCCCCTACGGGAACGCGTTCCGAAGGGGAACGAGACCAACTGCCTAAATGGTTAATAAATAAGCATTGTGTGAGCGATCTTATTCTTCCTTTCGGCAGCGAGAATTGTTTTCAGTATGCCATCGTTTCAAGTTTAAAGTTGGGCGACATCACGTTTAGCAAAAAGAAATGCAGCCAGACTAGAAAAAACTGGAAAACGTATGACAAATTTATGGCCGATTACTGTTTTGATGGAATACCATTTCCTACGCCCACCGATGAGACTGTATTCAAGTGCTTCAAGCAGCAAAATCCAGGCATCAAACTCCAAGTATTTCAGATCCACGAAAATGTTCCCGATCCGTCCAGCATAACTGTGTTATTTAGTGGCTGTATCGGAACAGAAGGCCCTAGCGGAGCTCGTTCCGAAGGCAATAGGGATCAAATAGTAAATATTTTACTGATAGTCGGTGAAGACGGCAGCCACTATGTACCAATTACTAAATTAAATCACCTTCTTAATTCTCAAAATAATCGTAAGAATGTGCACAGACGGAAGTGTATTTGTATGGTTTGTAAGTGGGGTTTGAAGTCAACAAAAGAATTAGAAATACATCAGGTGTACTGTGGAACAGACACTGCTCAGCCAGTTTTTCCTAAGGAAGTATGTCAATTTGAAGGACATAAGAAGAAGGTGCCCTGCCCCTACGTCGTGTATGCAGATACTGAGGCAATTATTGAGAAGGGCACCAGCCGACACATTCCAATTTGTCTTTTGTATGTTATGATTGAACGATGGCCAGGCCCCTTACGGAACCGTTCCGCACTGAAAGTTTTTAGTAAAAGAACATTCACAGGTACAGATTGTGTTACACAATTTCTAAAGGATATGAAGAAAAGGGCTGAGAATTATTCGAAATCGTATTATTGGAAAATAAAACCGATCTAATTACAACGATCCAAACTGTATTGCATGAGGAGATCAAGCCGGATACCGAATAGTGAAGGATAAAGATACTTTTTTTGTGAAAAGTACCGCCCATCAAGAACCATTCCTATATACTTTCACAACCTCAAGGGATACGATGGTTCTTTTATTTTACAAATAAATACATGAAATCAGGGATGTTGACCCTTCGGAATGCGAACCAGAGCCAAATATCATAGCTAGACGGGCAATGGTGGAATTATGTGTCTTATGAAAACATTTATTTTTACTGCCTCAATTGTTGTCGATGGGGAGAGGGAGACAAAGAAATGTTTCTGTTCTATAAAGTTTACGGACAGTGCTCAGTTGATGTCTGGGTCGCTCGCAAAGTTGGCAAAGACTGTGCCAGAGGATGGATGGACGGCAGTACCACTTTCGTACCCGGACATTCAGCGGGCGAAAGGTTTCTTCCCGTATGAATATTTAGATTCTCCCGAGCAATAGGAAGAAGACCAGCTCCCGGAGAGACACAAATTTTATAGCGAATTAACGGAAATGGGGATTTCAAAGTCCGATCACGAACATGCATTGCAGCGCCCGGCTTGACATGGGATGCTATGTTACTTTACACAGGTAATAAGTTTAAGCTCATTCAAGATGCTGAGCAGATGAATTTTATTCAGAGGGGAATTCGAGGTGGCATCAGTCAGTGTAATATTCATTATTTATAGACAAATCATCTGGCTTACGGGAATTATGATCCGGAGAAACTGTTAACTGAAATAAAATATCTTGATGCTAATAATCTTTACGGATGGGCAATGAGTCAACCAATGCCAATGGGCGGACTTCATTGGATGATGTTGGAAGCATTGTTAGAATGGTCTGCTCAGAATGGTGGAGCAGGCTTGGATTGGGGACCCAGCGCTAGATTTCCGCCAAGTTTTCTAGAAGTAGACTTAGAATATCCGGCCGAATTACATGAAGAACATTCCGATATACCACTCGCACCACATCACTACGAGACAGGGTAGTCAACTGATTACAAGTCTAATGGACAGAGAGAGATACGTCTTACATTATAAGTTGCTTGAATTCTATCTTCAGAAGGGAATGCTACTGAAAAAGATTCATCGGCGCTTGCCTTCGAAGAGGCGCCATGTCTCGCGAAATATATTGACTTTAACACTAAAATGAGGGCAAAGGGAAAGACAGATTTTGAAAAGAATTTCTATAAACTGATGAATAATGAAATGTTCGGCAAAACAATAGAAGACGTTCGGAAGTACAGAGATTTTAAATTTGTGACGGGTCACAGTAGTACGGATAGTGGTCGTAAAAAGGTTCAGAAGTACAATCCAAAGATGAAACAAATAACTCTCATAACCTTCGAAGAGGATGGTGATTCCTGCGACATTGTCCTACTGGAACTGAAAAGGGATCAATATAAATATAAAAAGCCAGTTTCCATTGGCGCGGCAGTGCTTGAACTTTCTAAGCTGCTTATGTATGAGACGCATTACACTTACTTTCGAAAGCGATTCAAAGGAATACGATTAGCCTACATAGATACTGATTGTTTTATTTACAGTGTACCTCTTCCTTCCCCGGACGTAAGTTTTAATGATATAGTCCGAGAAGATGTAGAACAGAATGGTGAGAAGTTTATATATGATACTAGTGGGATGGCGGCCCCCGATTTTCCAAAGATTAATAAAAAGGTGATACGTAAATTTAAAGATGAGTTGAATGGTAGACCTATTCTTGATTTTGTCGGCATATGCTCGAAAGTGTATACTTTTCAAACTCCAACTTCGGAGACGAAAAAAAATAAAGGGATAAAAGATGTTTGTGTTAGAAAACATTTGAACTTTGAAGACTATAAGGATCTGTTTGAAAATGGTGCATTCCGAAGGAAGGAGACCGAGCGGGCACAATTTGTACAGTTTGTACGGAAAAAATCTGGAGAAATCCGTAGTGAAAAGCGTAGTAAAATCATGATGGCGCCAAATGATATCAAACGTGTGCAGTTATACAATCCAGACACGGGCGAATGGTTGGCAGAAACATGGCCGATAGGAGGGGGTTAACTTTCATATCCATTTAATCCGTAATATCGCATGTATCTTTCTAGCGGTGGACTAAATCCTTCTTGTTTATGTATTTCTAGTGCCTGATGAAATATGTCCTGAATAAGGTCTGAGGCGTTTTCTGTTGTTGCACCTTTTTCTTGCATTTGTGTAAGTAGCTGTTTATATTTAACATAATAATGTTTATATTTTTCTCGCCTGTTTGATACTCCCGTTTTTCCTTGTATTACATCAATAATAACACCTGGTATAGGAGTTAAAGCTAAAAGAACTGAAACTGTCGGAATTGCTGATATGACAGAAGAACTTACAAGAATTCCCTTAGTCACATTAAGAGACATATCAATTCGACCCATCAATTTGTAACTTCGTCGATATGCGGCGCTAGTTCTTTCGATATAGTCAGCTAACTGTTCAACGCTTTCAACAACTGAGACGTGCATTTTTTACTGTATATGTAAGGGATGATGAAAAATAATTGTAGTAATATAGAGAGACAATATGGCAGAAGGAGGAGAAAATATAGAACTCCAGGATTTCGATGATGCAAATTTAAATGATGATGATGCTGCTACTGCTGTAACAACTTTTTTCTATGATGATGCCTTTGTAAACCCCGACCCTTTAGTGGATAGCCTACAGGTGGATCGTTTAACTAAACAGAGAGTTGAACTTGTAAAATAAATGGCTGAACATTTCTTAGACTTATATAGGATTTCTAATCCGGATGCACGAAACGAATTGATTATAAATGCTAAAATTATTGGCGATGATCTGTATTATAAAAACATCAGAGTTACAACAGAAAAAGGAAGTAGATTTTTAGAGAAATCTACATTAAAAAAAAGATAAAAGGAGGTTCTGAAATTGTATATAAAATATTAAATCTGGTTAACACGAGGGACAGCTCTAGCGCAGAGCCTGACTATGTAAGTTCTACATTGCATTCTGAAGATGTGAAAAATGATAAAATACCGGCTGAGAAGATGACACCAGAAGACATGGGTATATACAAAGATGAACTGACATTCTTACGGCAAGATGCTAGCGGTAATGCACGTAAAATACTAGCTTTTGAAAATAAAATCGATGAAAAAAACAATCTAAACCCCGAATATAGAGCTATTAATGATGAATTAAGGATTGCAAATATGCGTATTAAAGATCTTAACAATGAAAAAGAGAAAATAACGCTAGAGAAAAGAGAAGTTGAAAAACAACTAAAGGAAATTCCTGAAACGGACACCCAAGCAAAAGAAAAAGCTGAAAAACTACTAGCTGAACTCATAACAAGCGAAGCTAAAATTGACAATCGAATTAAATATGAACATGATAAGATTAGTGAGGCACATGAAAGTCTGACTACGACTAAGTCTCTTTGTGATGTAATTTCCGATCCAGATTTGTCACTCAGGGTGAAGTTGACAGAGTTATTTAAACGAAATGGTATAACAATAGTTGTATTACTTACTGCCCTTGGAATGACAATATCAACAATTGCCTTGGCTGTGACTAAAGGAGGACGAGGGGGTGCAGCAAGAACTGGAGCAAACAATGGGTCAGGTCCGCGCAAAGTATTTACAAAAGCGTAAGAAATTGTAAAGCAATTTGGTGAATGGTTAAAAGCCTTGGCCGCAAAAAGTGTTGCTGCAATACCAGGTTTAATCGGTTCACTTGTTAGTTTTCTATTAAAAACAGCAGGATCAGTTGTCGGATTTGTTGGAGAACAGCTATGGATATTTTTAGCAGGTTTAAGATTAGTCATTATAAATAAAAATTATGTATTAATATATGACCAAGCATGTTGGGTGAAAAGAATATTACAAAGTTTCTTTCTAAAAATAAAGACCTGTTTGGTTTCTCTGTCGAATTGGAATGGTGTAAACTCCGACGAGTAAATTGACATATCCTTCTAGCAAATCCAGGTGTCTGACTCAAAGATGATAATCTATATCATAACATATTAGCTTTCGTGAAGGAATGTCAAAAGACTAACTTCTTTAAGTGACTCGAATTCATAAACGTATTCCAAGAGGTTGATAATGATGACCAGGAGGTCACATATCTACAAGAGTATTGGGTTCTTCGATTGATTCGCGACACAGGTAATCGATTTATCTTTCAGTCAGATGGAAATATTTATGTGAAGATGTGATTTATTTTCTTTTTAACTGTAATTTTTTTCTTCTACACTACTATACACATTACACGAAAATGGGGTACGATAGATCATTATTACCGACTTTTAGCAACCGAATACCGAATGGAACGAAGTCAGAAAGAACTCATCATGTGATTACTCATAATCCAAGTGAGGCAGATCCAGGTCAGGCACTTATCATACTATGTCCAAAGTTAGAAAGCGGAGTAGTACTAGTTCCAGATACTTTCGACCTGGTTTTTGATCTCGAAGTAATGGGTAATGAAGATAACCGAGTAGTATAAAATGTTGCAAAAAATTTGGTGGAGTGTATGGTTCTCACATTTGAGGGTCAGGCACTTTTCAATTTGAATAAATATAATCTTATTGAATGTTATCGCGATCTCTTCAAACATAAAAAGGAGAGAACGAACATGACGCTTTACGGAATTCAGAATGAGAATCTAAGAAAATT
Organism: Ptychodera flava; assembly: GCA_001465055.1. Taxonomy (NCBI): domain Eukaryota; kingdom Metazoa; phylum Hemichordata; class Enteropneusta; family Ptychoderidae; genus Ptychodera; species Ptychodera flava. Next base: position 73,639 of record LD347039.1, on the reverse strand, counting down.
GAGAAGTGGTGCGAAAGATGCAGATCACGCCGTCGCGGATGATTATTTACTTTTCGACACATATAAAACAAAATATGCTATTCGTCTGAATCATCCCTTCATAAAAGGTCATGGGGTTGCATATCCATAAGCGTTAGGAAGTCATATTGAATGGGAAATTACGCTTGCACCCGTCTCCCAATTACTTGTCAGTAATGATGTTTTTACAGCCAATTATAAATTAAAAAACATTCAAATGGAATATGAGACAATTAAGAATGACTCCCTTGCGTTAGATACAGCAGGATATTACGACAACGGTAAAAGTTACCTTTATGAACATTTACATTGTTTTAGAATAATCCCATTCAAAGAATCAAAAACGGTTATCAATGAAAATATAAATGTACCATGATGTAGCATGAAAGGTATTGTTATACTCTTCATTAAAAATCAGAATCAGTCAGAACTTAATAGTGAACTTTCAATCCATCTATTGAATCTCTGTCTGTAATGATTGAGGGTATTGCGAACAAAATATACACTCAGAAGATGTTACCAAGACAATTTTGGACAGAAACACGATGGTATTTTGCTGAAGATAAAGATTGGTGTGAAATTGATATAGATGAAGTCGATTATTTGAATAATATATTCTGTCTGTTTATCGATCTGCGTAGCTTTAAAGATATTGAATTTCATTGGAATAGTCTTAGAGTAATGAACACAAAAGATGGTATACAACTTGAAATCCTGAAAAAAGATACGTCAGTTAAGGGTGTCGATGCTCACGATGATAATGTATTTGCTCATGTTTATGTTGTCAGTGATGCTCATGTCTCCATTACGAATAGTAGATTAAATTCTATAGAATTTTAATTGAAATGAAAATTGTCTCTGAAGGGACTTGAAAAAACTCCGGAGAACATTTTCATGAAAACTGTAGAATTTCAGATCAGTGTTATGACATCATAGGCTGCTAAGCAACATTCGAAGCCTACCGAAACGGTATTGCGAAAGCCCTACCAGAACAGTATTGTAAAAGTCCTACTTGAAAGCCACTGCTGGAAAGGTATTGCACAACAGCGTTCCCGTTCCGGTAGGGTAGGGAAAATCACTGTAACATAAGTGTTAATGCAACTCCAAACATAGTGAAAATTCACACAGCCAGCAGATATTGATAAAATTCATACTTACATCCAGAAGACGAGAATCAGCACAGTTCCCCTGTTGCCTTCGTAAGAGCAGAATTTTTTACTTACATCACAGTCAGAATCTATCAAGCAAATGACTGAACTCAGCTGTTGTTATTGGAATTCCCCCGCTGAGCGCTGACCTAAATGTCTATTATATACCAGTGAGTCATCTGTAAACGGGAGTGACGTCAGTGCCAGCTGTCACGTAAGTGAGATGACCTGTAAATGAACTCACGTACGTGTATGTCATTTTTAGCTACATGGAGGGGGTTTCCTCTGTAGCTAAAATGGTGGGAAAACAAAATTTGAGTCGCAAAAACAAGTATATATTACTACTCACGTGTTACAAATAACATCAATATTTCTAGATATTTCTATATTTTTATCTTGTGTTGAGATTATTGTAAACGCTTTGTCTCTTTTTGTGAACTTATTTTGACAAGTGTGTCTTTTATGTTCTCGTTTCTTTTTGTAGGTTATAATTGGTTGCTTTTGGAAAAGGATTTTTAATGGTTCGTCCTTGTCAAGTTCCTGCAAGTATTTTGCAAGACTTTCTTTCAAGTCTTTGGGCTATTCAACAATGAATGCTACCGCCAAATATGTGGCTGTTTAATGGGCTGAAATGCATTGCTTGGGATTACCATGATTGCATTTCATAAACTGGAAATGAAAATCATCTCTGAATACCAAAATTCGATTCACTTTTGGAAAAGATTCAGAAATGACATTTTCATATTTTTTACTGGAACACAAAACCAACTGGCAGAGTTTAGCCATTGAATAAACAAAATGCACCCAACATTTAAATTTACAGTTAAGAAATCACTAGAAAAAAATAACATTTCTCGACGTCAAAATTTTGAAGGGCCCAGGGCACAACCAAGAAAATATTTTGGATATTAAAACGCACACAAAACTAACTTGGGCATTCCAATACGTGCACAGAGAATCATCTTACCCAAATCAAATTTTAAAGGATTAATTGAAGGTGAAATTCTCAGATACTTCTGTATATCCAATGACCAAAACGATTTTAAGGAGATAGTTAATTTCTTTACAAGCAAATTAATTTACAGAGAATACACGGAAAGAGAAATAACTAGAATTATAACAGAAATCAAACACAGGAATTGAAGTAAAAAAAAAGTACAAGAAAAATAAAGAAGGAAACAACAAATAATCTAATCTTCACAAAAACATATAGGCCATACATTAAAATAAAACACTTGAAAGAAAGTCTTGCAAAATATTGGGAGGAACTGGAAAAGGACGAAATATTAAAAACCCTTTTCCCTGAACCCCCGATAACAGCCTACAAAAGAAACAAAAACATAAAAGACACACTTGTAAAAAACAAAATTCACAAAAAAATCTCAACACAAGATAAAAATATGAAAATATTGGCTTTATTTTTTTAAGCCAATAACACATGAAAACGACAACAAGAACAAGCATATAAAAATCAAAATATCTGACACAACAACTTAGGAAAGAGGACTTTGCGACTGAGGAGAAACCACACACTTGAGTTTTGAAACATTGATTTCGGGATCACGGCATTCAACAGACAACACATGCTAGATATGTCGTGCAATAGCTTTCCATAAACAAACAACACACGACTGAAATTTTATCAAACACAAATAATACAACCTTATAATGCAAACAAGGGGATAAAACAGAAAAATAACATTACGGGACATAAATCCTCCCCTTATATACATCACTATTGACAAAGATCCATAATGGAGCCCACACTACTGCAGTACTGCCATAAATAGTCAGATTTGCAACCTCTATCTCCCTTATACACAATAGATGCTGACCAAATGCTTAAAATACTCAAGTCACCTACACATATCACTATGAGTGGCAAGAGAGTATACTCTTCATGACTTTAATCAGATTTCTGATACAGAGAATTTGTGTTCAATATTGTCTGTTAAAACTGATAAAGAAGTTGCCCCCTTTAAGTATTCAAATGTGTAGTGTCCGTGACGCTACTGAAATACAGATCACAATAATATGTTGGAAACCAAATGTTTAGTAAATCATTTATTATTCACTCTATGGTGTTACTAGGACAGTTTTGCATTGTATAGCATTTTCTACATACCAGTTATCATTGTCTACATACCAGTTATCTCAAGAATTTTTGCATCCAGTGTTGTAGTTCTGATAAAACTTTCTGGGTTTTTTGAAAAAAACCAGTACTAAAAATATTCTTTATGTCAAACTTCCTTAATAATATGTTTTTAATTTGTTTGTAATCAATTCTTTCATTTTTTCTCCCCATGAGCTTATGATTCATAATTTTACTGTTTCTACAGGTTTACTGGTTATAATAAACAATAGTTTGTTTCACACACATATTCCTGAATGTGTAGTGTCCGTGACGCTTTTATCATACTACAAAAAATGACTAGAAAACTAACAAAAAAGAGCAAAATTTTGCTCCAAATAGTATTAATGTTTTTTAAAGACTTCAACAATTGCAGTAAAAAAATAATTTAAATGTACTTTAGGGCAAATCTGTAAACTAGAGGAATCATAAGCTCATGGGGAGAAAAAAATGAAAATTTCTTTTTTTTTTTGTAACAAATCATTTTGCAGGAAATCATGCAAAGCCGGGTAAAATCCTGATGCATTCACCTTCTTTTCAACAACAGATGTATATATTTTCTGTTAAACTTTTAGAAAAAATATTTGTGCAAATGTTGTATAGTCTACTATGTTATTTCTCCATCAACTCATAATGAAGTGTCCGTGACTGTGTCAACACAATAAAGAACTGGTTGCCATGGAAATACTGAGAAAGTTTGGTTCACAACTTTTCAAGCAAATATGTACCAAACCTTAAGCTTTGTGAATTTAGTAAATTTAGATATGTGTCTACAAGATGAAATTTTGACAAAAGAGAAACACTCTAGAGCACCCTGATTGTGACTGAGCCTATTATTGTATTAATAGTCGCGCCAGCGGCTTACTGACTACGCATGCGCATTTTCATAATATACTATGCGAGTAACCGGAAGTGTGCCCTACTTTCATGGGCGCCGCCATGTTTTTTGAGTACTCGTAAATAAACAAATGCGAAACGTGCAGATTATTATTTTATAATATGCCATTTATTTAGAAGCTCCAAAATCAGCTATAGGATTTATCTTCCTCAAGTCAGGGGCTCGATGTGTGCTACCTTTTCCAAGTTTTTCAAGTCCTTAAGCAAATAACCTATGTGCCACATTCCTACATTTCTTGGTTGGCTTGAAGTTGTGCGGCTTCGCGAAAAACACTCGTATATATATAAGCCTGTCTATTTTCACTGCGCTAGGGGGTCTTTCCATCACCTAGGAGACGTACGTTTGTACCAGCCGGCCATTACAGTGACCTATATCTTTCCAAAGCGATTTATATCTTAATCCCAAGCAAAAAGTGGTCTATATAAGCAGTTGCACCGAGTGATGTATAAGAACCCCTGCACAGAGTGATCTACAAAAGCCCCTGCACAGAGGCAAAAGTTGAGGCAAAAGTGATCAATATAAGCCTAGGCAAAAAGTGATCTTTATCTTTTTAAAATTGATCTATCGGCCTAATGACCCCTTAATCGGTACATAAAACAAACATACTGTTTTGCGTCTTTTTGCCGATGATCTTTGAAATTGTTCTAAGTACATTACGCTTCCAAAAAATTGGACTTAAATATCGTGGTGAGAATATGAATTATTACAACTTGTAGACTATAGGCCTATACCTAATTTACACTCATTGTTGTTCCCCCAAGCTAAAGTGAGCGAATGGAAAAGGCTATCCGGCCGTCTGATACTCCAGCAAAGCTTGCTAGCAGCGTCTAATCTGTGGTGATCCAACCATTGTACACAAAGAGTAATACAACGGGTCTCTTATTGTATCTTTACCAATCAGAGCGTTCGATTTGCAAGCTTGTAAATTATAATTCAAGATATACTGTCGGCATGCTCAGAAATTGAAAACGGTCCCTTATATTGTATACGTGTTACATGGTTCACAAACCCTATCGGTGAACAGTCGATTTGTTCGATATTATTCAGAATATTTGTGTGTTTAGAACAAATTTACAGTAGAAGAGACTTACTTCACACCGGCGACCGTCAAAGTATCATCTAAAAACTGAATTGTTTCTAGCAAGTATTCGGAGCCAAATAGATATGTTTTATGAACAAGTGAATGTTTCTCAGGCGAATTTTCAGTCTCTATCTTTGTGCGTTGTGATCGAACCACGTACCGGGTGCAAACACTTTAAATAACTGGTTACCGCAACGGTATCCAGGAAGTATATGGACACTACATTCCGAGGCAGCGAACGCTACACAACAAAGTTAACACAAGGACATAAGGCAACGAATCAGAGTGCCGTGAGATCAACATTACATGGCAATGAGACCTAAGAAAAAATGTCCAGTCAATCGGTGAGCTTTAAGCGAACCTTATCGGACCGCAAACACCAATCACTATGGCCGGTACATGTGTTTAGGACATAAATCATAGGTCATTTTGGAGCAGAACTAATGGAACTCATGAGGATGCTGTCCGCATCACATTCGTCCTCGACCCCTGTGGTGAAATAAGCATCCTCACTCGTAGCAATACGATCCAATCAAGGGATAGTAACATTTAATAAACTCATCTTATATTCTCTAAATTTTCTTAAATTTACCTACCGTATCAAATGATTATAATGGAGTCTAATACAGCGATGAGCAAGAAAAGGATATTTTTTTTCAGTCAAATTTGCTTACGAGTATGTTTTTTGAAATGTTGACTCTCACCCGAAACACTTGCCCCTCCCCAGTTTGTTCAAACGACATATCCCTAAAGCAAAAGATCGATCATAGGAACGATAGATATGGATGTGACAATAGTTGCTCTGTTTATTAAATTAAATGGTGGAAGCATTTAAAATGTTTTTCATGATTATCTTATTGTTTTCATGTAGAGTCTACCGAGTACAAAGGTGGTAAATCTATAAGCTTAATAGAAACGAAGAAGTTATCGACTGATGTCCTCACAAGCGGAATGGCCGAGGATGCATCTAGTGGAGGCACGCAGGAAAACACACGGAAACCCACAACAGCTGAAGTTGCCGATGTATTGGATTCAGTGAAATTGGAAGGAGAACGAATATCTGAAGCTCACGAAGGGATAAGTCCTCAATATTACGAAAAGCAGGGCCGACACCGAATTAGGAATGCAAAATCAGATGTATACTTCAGTTTATGGGATTTTGCAGGACAGAGTATATATTACATCAACCATCAGGTTTGTTTCTTTTTTGATGTGCTAAGCTAAAAAAAAGATAATTGTCTTAATAAAAATGAATGTGTTCATTTAATTCAGATAAAGCTTCTTCACTGTTGCATACTGCTTACCAAAATACCATCCGATGACCTTAAAGATAATTTGATTCTCTGTTGTCAAGCCATTTTTTCTTCGAACTCACTACTTCGTTGACTTGTCATTGAGTCAGTCAATAATATCACATTATGTGGGCAATCAAAATGCAAACTTCACCGATGAATCCTTCAATTTTATATTTATTATGTGAGATTTATTGATTGTGAAATATTTACCGAATGTATCAACATAGTATGATGCATTGTTGAGATAAAAAAAATTATACTTGACTGTATGGAAAACCATGACTGCCTTAAGTGGTCATATCATGTTGTGCTGGGCATTCAACATATTGTGCTGGGCATTTGATATGTTGTGCTGGGCATTTGATATGTTGTGGCATTCAATATATTGTGCTGGGCATTCAATATGTTGTGCTGGGCATTCAATATGTTGTGCTGGACATTCAATATATTGTGCTGAGCATTCAATATGTTGTGCTGGGCATTCAATATATTGTGCTGGGCATTCAATATATTGTGCTGAGCATTCAATATGTTGTGCTGGGCATTCAAGATGTTGTGCTTGGCATATAATATGTTGTGCTGGGCATTCAGTATATTGTGCTGGGCATTCAATATGTTGTGCTTGGCATTTGATACGTTGTCCTTGGCATTCAATATATTGTCAAGGGCATTTTATGCGTTGTTATGGGCAATTGATATGTTGGTTATATAATGGTGATTACTTGCATACCCATGATGCAATAGTATGGGCATGTGTTATTTTTAGGTGTTTTTAGTATTCTATTCATGCTTGTTTAACTTTTGGGGGGCAATGTCATCATATCTTTT
>LD347039.1:44980-66197 GCA_001465055.1 Ptychodera flava | reverse complement strand
TCATGCATATCTATATGTCTGTCTTTCTGTGTATGTATTTTTGTCTCTGTGCTCTCTCTCTCTCTCTCTCTCTCTCTCTCTCTCTCTCTCTCTCTCTCTCCAAGATGTTCCTTGCAAAGTGTGTCATCTATATCCTTGTCACTGATCTCACAAAGTCTCTTGACGACATTTTGCCTGTCGGTGATGGTGAATACTGGACAGTAAAGCGTAAGTACCTAACGTGGCACGATTGACATCAGTGTTTGACGGTCCATCTGGAGCTCTTTATTTCTGTATTTTTCCTTGGTTTCGGTTGTCACATGCCAGAGAGTGAATATAAATTACGCGTATCGCACAACCATTGCATCACTTCGCATCTGCATCGCGCATCCGCATCGCATCGTCTATATAGCGCTTCGCCAAACGTTCGCGTTAGCATCGCATCGCACATCGTAACTCGCGCAGGCGTAACTCGCATCCGCATCGTATCACCTACATTTTGCATCACATATTGGTCGCATCAGCATCGTATTACAATCGCATCCTCATCCCATCGCTACATATCGCATACATGCGATACGCATACTGGGGGTTGACATAAACACTTGATGATGCGATTTTTATGATTTTGTAACGCATGGTCGTCTCACAGTGCTCGCAGTTACCTTAAAAGGGTTGATTAGTCCAGGTATTATTTTCAATATGGCTGTTTAATATTTTATATATGTAAATAAAATAATCTTTACCGCCATGATACGAGTTTTAAGGACAAGGGGTAGAAGGCAGTAAATTTCGAGCATGTGCAGGGTATTGGTCTAATTTTTATGTCATGAAATGTGTGTGCGCACTGCAGGAATATAATCACACAAATCACGTGGGTTAAGGGTTAGGGTTAAGGGTTAGGGCCGTATGCTGTATAGCCGAGGCTCGAAAGACTCATATCAGGGTCGGATCAGTTTTATCTGATACCCTTTGGCTGTCACATGTATCTGTATAATAATTACTTTTGATATTTTTGCAAAACGTAAGTGTGACATCGTGATTTTATAAGCGCAAGCTCAGGCCGAACCACCTCACGTTTTGATGCAAGCATGACGTCACTTATTTACATATAAATACCATAATTCTGACCTAACAGCTACCACTAACAAAATTCAAAACAAACAAACAACTACAATAAAAATTGCAAGAATCGAAAGGTCAAAAGTAAATAAATTTTAATGCTATAGATATTTAATTTTTGAAAATTAACCTTACGATTGCAGCGCACGTGCCTGACACAAACAGATTACACCGACTTAATTCATATTGCTGTTGATGATGAATATTGCCTTGTAACAAGTTTCTCCTCAACATCACGGACCTTGCGATGAAACATCAGAAATGGAGGAACGGTCATGCAACTTCCAACTGACTGTCTGTAATCACCGAATACCAGTCTTAGAGTGGCTCTCTATTTTAAGGGCGTTGGGGGCGTTGGCGGGCGTTTGTTTTCTGCCTTCATTGCAAGTACGCGTGAGGGAGTAGAGCGACAATCCATTTACTTTCTGTCTCGAGATTAGTGTCCTCTTGGAACAATTTTGCAGTTTTTTGTGCTCAAAGAAAAAGATGAAACCAACAAAATGGATTTCAGAGTCACAGATATAAAAACTCACTCTATAACCAGTAACCAACCATATAGTGTTGTTTTATTAGGATGGGTATCATGACAGGGTTTTCACCAGGATATCTGACTGAAGTACCCGGGGGGACACGTGAGAGGCTGGGCGGAAAAGTGTTCCCTATCTCGCCTTGAAAAATTGGAAAATCGATGTATGCAATTGTGCAATCAGAGCGGTGTATCTAATTATTAATTTCACTGACTAAAACTGTTCAAATACCCAAAAGGGGAAAAGCGCGAGAGGAGTATCCCCCTTGCATCGAATATTGTTAAAAATTGATGTGTGTAATGCTGCAATTTGAGAGGTGTTTCAATTTATTTTTAGCCCGGTAAAACTGTTTGAAATGCCATTGAACACTGATATTTTTACCACATTTTTGCATGATAAGTGTTTGAGTAACAATATTAAACAATAAAGCATGACGATACACTTTGCAAATACCAGTTCTAAGTTTACCAGAGATCGAAGACCAAAAAGGGTTATTGAACTGAAGTCAATTAAAAATATGTTTCAGTGATAATAAAGGAATCTGGATGAATTCACAACAGTTCAGTTTTGTCCTAGATCCTGAGAAATTTTTGAGAAGTTGATGTATGCTATGGTGCAGTCTTGTGCACTCTGACAGGTGTTTTTAATTGCTTTTTTTAGTATTGTAAAACTGTTAGAACTCCCCAAGAGAGGGGATGTCCACTCCCTCTCGTATCGAAAACTCGGAGAAATTGATGTGTGCAATGGTGCAATTTGACGGTGTCCCAATTTATTTAGCACTAAAAACTTGAGTAATCCCCTTCTTTCTCTCCATGTTTTGAGCAAACCCCTTGTAGCTTTCAAGTTTTTGAGTGACCCTCTGAGATTATTCCGACCCCCAGGCCGTAAATAATGACGGCTCCCTAAAGATGCCCCATAACGTGAAGATTACTGTTACCCATTCTTCTTTCACAGAATGCCTGTCTTCTTCCTTCTCTTGGAGAAATAGCCTCAGATGCTCAAGATTACTTCCCATTTTATGCTCTTTTAGTTGCATCCGCTTTGCCTTCACTACTTTGTTAGCCAGTTTGAATGGCTTATCATTAAGAAAAACGCCATGCCGCTTTTCAAATAAATGTCTATCGATGGACGAGATTAAATCAGGCTTGCAGTCATTCCTGTCACCCTTCTTCATATCGAATGTAAAATATGGTCGAGTATTCATTCATAAGGTGGCTGATTGAAAGTAAGAGAGCTGTCGAGCGACATAAAAAGAAGCCATATGAGATAAATCGCCCCATCTTCTTTACATCTCTTCCGCTCTCTCTGACAGTACTGATCTTTCGCCTAAGACTTTATTAAAATGTTTACGGAATCCATGTCTGCCTGTGCGATAATGGATTTCTTAGTTCCTGTCATTGCAAAATCATCGTTGGTATTACCGAACAAGTCAGACTAACAATTTTTTGCAAGAATTCCCTGCAACCTCTGCATTATTTTAACAACTTCTTCCCAGGACTTTCAATCGATATCAGCAATACGCAAGCGATACTCTTCGAATCAAGCGCTTGCTTGTTTATGAGTTAAGAGTGTACAAACAGCAACAAACCGAGAAACCAGAATGAAGGTCGCTCATAAATGCACGCGGTTGCTCACATTTCGGCAAAGTAGGGCGCCTTTTGCCATCGGCATTGCACGGAAATAAGATGACAAACTGAATGAATAAGTCGCAAAAGATTATGTAAGCTCAAAATGTAATACACCTACGGAACATCAATGACACAAACCAATCGCACTTTACTTGATAGCTTCAAATATAAGACATCTCCACAACAGAAAAGTTGTTTAATAAACCTTAAGAGCATGTTGCTACTTAAAATGCTGCTTGCTTTCACTGTGACAGATAAAGAATTTTTAAATCTTCATAAGATGCTATTAGTGCAAGATACGGGGCATATTAGTATTAATTTATGGAAATTGTATCAATTATCATTGTTTCCATGTTGAATTTTTATGCAAATGGTTCTATATCTATGTGGAATATTCAAGTGCCACGAATCTTCCCTATTATAATGAGATGATGGACAAAGTTGACTTTATAGGTACATTTGCTGGTCCGGTGAGACTTGACGCTTGACCTTGAACTCATTTTGACGGTTCAATTGCACAGATAACATGCTATATTCACTTTGTTTTTAAATATCCTTTGCATAATTTCCGTTTCTATTACTTATTAACAGTGATGTAAACATGACAATTCATATTGATGGCGGACATACTGATTTGTTAATAAATTTTACTTTATTTTCAAACAAGAAAGAAGGAAAGAAATATGTGACATAGAATAGAAATCTGGCAATATATAACAGTAAATTCACCAGTACACCAGTACAAAATCGTTTGGTATACTATGGCGAAAGTTCTTTGTATCTTTTGTTTAGAATTTCTTAGTTTTTGGATGAATTCAATTCACACACATGCAAGCCAAGGATCTCAAAGTCATCTCACGCAATCAGATGGAAGTTTTACAGTAGTTGCACCACCCGTCATCATTTTAGGAACAAAGAAAGACCTCTTAAAACAGGTAATATTGCTAAAAAGTGACATTGATGTTTGTTATTTTGATTTTATCGCGATGACGTTAAGTATAAAAATGACAAGTTTTGTAGCATAAGTTACATGTCATTCAGAAGAATAGTTTTACCTCCTAAAAATGACATAATGGGATATATCAAAAATAGAATATTGGTTAAGACTATACTTTTTCCCATTTTTTGAGTGATATGACATGATGGAAATACGTAAATCTCGTTTCATCCAGTTGCATATCGCTTACAGTCGATATCTTATTAAATGAAAACATACTCCCGAGTTTCCCTTTGCAGTCACCTCATCTTATCTCCTAGTGTAAGATTAGTATTCGTGTATGCAAATTTTATTAATGAGCAGTGTTTTGGTAATAAAATTGTATGCTAGTAATTCTTTGTCAACGACAACGTGGAATATAAACGTACCTCGCATTGTACATTGTATAAGTCTTACAATTAATTTTGTGGTGGTCTCCCGTGCTCTATTGATAACTTAAAGTGATGTAGTTGAACTGATTCGTTTGACGGGCGCATCGTACAAATAAATCTACTTTGCCTGAATAAGCGTACACAGACGTTAGGCGAATGTTTGTTAATATAATATACGCATTTTATGTATCTAAAAACTTTGAAAACGTAGTGAGCTATGTAAGAATAGGAGACAATTTTGACTAAATACTACATCTCATTCAGCAGTGGACCAAAGGAGATACCTTCACTAGATGTCTGTGAAACTAATTTTATGTACTTTTTAGGAAATTTAAAGTTCGATAGTAAAGTAGTTAATATTAGGTCGAGTTCATTTAAAATTTTGCATTTAGACTATGAAGGCTTTGACATAGTAATTTAGTGTAAAACTATAATGAATTATGAAATTAAAAAACATGATGTATTATTCCAATAATAGACAGACACTGCTAAAGATGTTGCAGCTGTGGATGTCGACGATGAAGCCAAAAAACGACTTCTTCAGATAAGGGAATACTTGGCAAAGAATGCTACTAAGGCAGTAAATGCTCATCTTGTTGACATGATTGCAATTGACAACAAGTCCAGAAATGAAGATGGCACCATTGCAGATCCTGCAGTTGAAACCCTTCGACTGAAGATACAGCAATTGGCAAAGGAGTACTTTTTTCTTGACTCAGTGCCAGCGAAGTGGATACATTTGGAACTTTCATTAAAAAAACTGCGAAAGGAGAAAATATATCTTGATGAAGTGAAGGATTTAGGGAAGAGGATGAAAATGGAAGAAGCGGAAGTCATTGAAGCTCTTGATTTTTATCACAGTGTCGGGGAAATACTATACCACAAGTCAGTACCTGAACTGAAAAACACTGTAATCTTGGATGTCGGTTGGTTGGTGAGTCTTTTCAAGATACTGATCAACCAGTCAATCACGTACAAGGATAAGCTTGATGTCGGTGTACAAAACAGAAATCTGATTAAGGAGTTGCATTATGAAGGCAGATTACACGATGATTTGTTAGATCATCTTCTGAAGCGTCACGGCCGACGGGAAGACAAGGAAATCTTTCTGGAAATGATGGAACGGTATGACATCATTTGTGAGAAGCCCGTAAAGCGTGGAAAAAAGCGGATGTATTATCTACCAAGCCTGATGCAAATGGATGCAAAAGGCAAAAATAGCGCTATCTTCCCAGCAAGCAGTTCAGCGTGCTGTGAGCTGTACTTCCATTTCATCGGCAATTTTCTGCCCGATGGCCTGTTTTACCGTTTACTGATTCGATGCATAAGACGTTGGTCTGACTGTACAGTAGTTTTGAGAAGGCATATGGCTCGCCTGTATTTCCCCGACGATGATTTCCATTTTACCCTGTGTAAGGAAGGTGCTGATATCCAATTAAAGATTCTGGTTGTTCCTCTCAGCGATCAGCATCCATCTCCACCACAGCCAAAGCATGTGAGCAATGTAAGGCAGCTAATCGAGGAAGATTTACATCTGGTCATCACAACCTACACCCCTTCCCTTGTGTACAAAACCAGCTTAAAGTGCAACTGTCCGAACCACAGATTAGGAGAGTTACTACCAGGTTCAGAAGATACAGATGATAGATGTGCTTCCGTCTCAGAGGACAGAACGGAAGGTATTTGCCCGAGAAGTGCAATGCCATTGACAGATCAGAAACTGAATATGTGGTATCGGACAGGTGAGTGTTTAAACCACAGGCCGTCCACTGTTGGGGGAGGGACTGTGTTTGAACCTTAAACTTATTACTTTGAAAGTTACATTGCAAGAAATTATCAATTCTACTACTATGACGCTGATACTTGCTTGACTAGCATAGGTGTGTGGAGCAGTGTGGATGGAAAAGACTTCGCTTATTTCCAAAGTATTCTACACGAAGTATAACTGCAAAACAGTTATACAATTTTATATTGGAATAGGTAGAGCATCAAATTTTGCACAGTGGTTATAGGTATCAAAAAGCCATTACATATTATTTTCTGATAGAAATAAGTTGCATAATGGATGCTAAGTCTTGCAAATAGCAATTAAACATATCAGATATTCTCTAAACAACTGTATTACATTAGCGTTGTGATACTATGTTAATCATGACACGATGTGATAATGTCGATTAAAACATACCCATACGCATTTCGCTCCATCCTGTTGTTGTTCAAAGTAACACATCAATCGCGATATTTTATGTGATTGTAAACGTCAAGATATGTACGTTAAACGTCATCAGTTTTGGAGTTTTCCCGAACTAACCCTAACCGATTTGCGATGGTATAGTAAACAAAGTACACAAAGAATATGGTCGCCGCTCTCCGCTAACGATTCCATGTTGCCGACATAAAATCATGAACGGCTTTGAGAACCAAGGATATAAATAATACCTTTCGCACGGCACAGTAAACCTCCGAACAGGTAGAGAGCGCGCATTGCGTGACGGCGATGTCGCGCGCAACAGCTGTTGACATGGCATCTCAGTGTAAACAAAATGGCCGGCTCTCTCCATTCCGTAAGACGATGAACGCGATTGAAATCAGGAGTGATTCAAAGTAGAGGAATGTTTTTGATCGGTAATGTTTGTGAAAACATGACGCACCCTAATGAGTTCTTCCCGTACGAATATTTTTGAATCCCGGTATTTTTCCCTTGTGTTCATTGAGATACGGAGAATTTGCCACGCGTCGTGCTGACTTCTTCATATAGTTAATGAATGAAGCCTTGTTACACAAATACTTCCACATTTACACGTAACGCGGACTACAGGTATACTTCGGATACTTCCCAAAATAGGGTAATAATGTATGTTGATTGATTGACTGACTGGCCAATGCATTAATCCCATCAACCCTATTCGATTTCAGAAAGCACGCACAATGTGACTGGTCTAAAAGGGGCATCACGTAAAGCTTTTGAACGTTTGGTCATTCTCTGACGTTTGTCATTTATGTTTAACAATACACATAAAAGTCATTACCGGAAATTTGCATTATTTTGTTATCGGTAAAAATTTGGTAGTGCACAGATTAAAAGTCGCCCGACATCAGCGACGGCACATTGTCCTCTGCTGTGAAGCAAATGTTTTGAATATTTCCTCTCCAATATCTTTATTACATATCCCTGAGCTCACAATATAATTTTTACTAACTAGTCTATGCATTAATCACATCAACCGCACTCGATTTCAGAAGTCAAGCACAGCGTGACAGGCCACCAAGAGGCCTCTGATCAAGCCTTTGAAGGCAAGGACATTCTCTAACTTTTGTCATTTACATTTCATAACACAACGTTCAGCAACACTATGTTTTCTTCTACCTTTCTACTTATTGCTACTATTTCCAAATTGTCTGGCAAAGAAACAGGGAAACGATTGAATATGCGCTATTGATTTATTAATTTGTCTTGAAACACAAATACAATTGTTGATTAAGTGTTTGACTCGAATGGATAAATATCGCTTATCTCTTTTTCATAAAACCTTCATGAAATGCATTTTAACTGTTTGTGTCATCCACTTCATGCAAGAATTGTGTGTTCAAAACTTGCATTAATTTGGTTTACTTGATTCTGTAAGCTCCAACAGATAACTTATTTCTTTGGAGAAAGTTATGATTTTCTACATAAAAGGTGCAAAGAAATTTCAGCGTAATTTTGTATCGTACTTTTAGTATGGTATTCCATTAGTTCAGTTTACTACCTGATCTTCAGCGTTAAAGTGTCAGGCTGTCAGACCATCTATGCAAACGTTCTTTTCTCCCTAAAGCAATGCCATTTTCAAATGCTATTCACTGATAAGTAATGTTTTGCATGTTTTTTGTGGAATCTTTTACCATTAAAGGCGTTTACATTTTCTCTAGTCATCAATCTCATCGTTCCGTTTGAGGCAAATACAAACTTATTATATCGAATTCATTCATCATGAGCTCACCCTGTTTTGATATGCAAGATAATCCCACGGACTACAGTTAATGTTTTGTAAGTTATACTTGAAATCTTAGAGGATACAGATTGTGAGGAAATGTATTTTTTGTATTAATTTATGTTTGTAGTTGTTTCAGACTTAAACTCATTCATGATTTTTTGCAGAACAAACGAAAACAACGAGAATACAATTTACACCAGCCGACAAGGTATGTGCCTGTGTCTACATAAATGCATATCAATAATTCATAAGTTTACACACTTATTCCAAATGTCTAAAGTATTGATCTTGAAAAAGTTATATTGCGAAAGATAAGAGATTTCGTCTTTGCGAAATTATTCAGGCTTCTTCACATGGCATTTAAAAATATCACATGAAATAAACATGCAATGGAAATGTTATGTTTTAATGGTCTTAAGAGTGATCGTCATATTTTAGGTAACGAGCATTTAAAACCGTGTCATCTGTATAAAATGTGATAACCCAAACCTAACTTATCTGTGTGTTATAAAAGTATACATCACTCGCCGCTCATATCTTAAAGTAGCCCCAGCTAAAGATTCCTTCTGAAAAAAAAATAAAAAAAGTCAAATGGTGATCAATGTACGATTAAAGACAGATTTGCTTGCACTTAGAAATTTGAAGTCGCACAGCGCGTGCATGTCGCAGCCAAAAGTTTATCTAATATTGTTCCAAAGGTATAATCAGTCTTCAATCGCTGGTTACTTCACTTCTTGGCCCATTAAAATGTAAGGCAGTCGTTTTGCCACCAAAATTTTCTGATTAGTGAAAAAAATCAAGTATCCCTCAAAAATTGACATAACTAACACCTCAAAGTCGTTTCAACTAAGCACGATATAATAGCTTACCTTCATTTCACTTGAATGTTTTCAGTAAACATTTTTGTTTCATAAAGTTTTAATTCTCCACATGAACTTAGTCTCACATTTGAAGTAAGAGTTTTAAGCGTATGATTTGATGCCATCATACTTTGCGTGTATGATCTCAAATTGCCTTTTTGAATAATAACTGTTAATGGTTTCACATGTTTTCACATCGCAGTGGCATTCGTGAAACAACGACATGTGATTGTTTCTGCATGTTCCTCGTCAATTGCAAATTAATTCCCTGTTCAAGCACTCACGTGGATATTTTAAGGAAGCAAGCATGAATCAGGATGTCCTTACCTAAATATGGCAGTCATTATAGCATCGCATATACACATCTGAACATGCATGATTTTGTCTGAATATGTCTCTATTTATCGCCTTAGAATCCTAGATGCTTTGAGCTGCCATCTGGATTTATACTTCAAGTTCCAGCTGGATATCCTGACTTCGAAGACATTCAAACGCATGTCCGTTGCAGGGAAACTGCCAATGGACCTTCTCTTGAGGACTATGACTTCTACCAATCCAATGTTATTGAATTCACACGTGAATACAGCGTGTCGGGGGAACCAATACGCCTGATGAGGAAATGTCTGAAACTAGGGCAATATGACAGAGTGCTTCAAATCCTGACAAGCAACGACTGTGAAACTTGGCATGAGATGGAAACGACAGTGGTAAATTTCATCATTACATTCAAACACTATTTGTACGCGCAGATGGGAAATTAATTGTTTTGAATGCTATATCATAGTATGTTGCGTACCAATAAAACTGAGAACAAGGAGGGGAAATCAGAGTTCATATAAGTATTCGGCAACAGTTCATGGATCAAAACTTATTTCTTGAAATGCCCCTCAATATTCTTTACTATGTGTACACCTTAGTATTAAATACCTTGTCACTACTATATCTTGCAGTATGACTAAAGGGCTACATAAAAGAAAACCTATGATATGTACATATTTATGAAGACGTCGATGACCATACCTGCAAGTGGATTTGGTTAATCACTAATACTATTTTAACTTTTTTCACGTTATGACTAAAACAAGTTTTAACCTTTCATTAAAGTTTTGCTTTCATCCCATAACGCTTATTGGTGCGAAAAAAGACAATTGACTAGCCGTGGGTTATTTTGTTCAAAGCCGTAATTATGCAAAGTGCCCTAATGACAACACATCTTTTCTTTGAAACGTTATACCTTCCAAAGGCACAGATGTGCACTTTGTGTCATATCACAATGTGCACGCATGTCAGCATTGCTAATATCATATTCTCCCCTGTCTCACAAAAGTTCGTCTTTCAGCAGCTTCAATTTGTTGATAACAATGTAATTTGAATGCCAGGATTTGAATAGTTTTACGACTCTGTATGAAAAGCCTTATCTCAGACTACAAACAAAGCGAGCAGCCTAGAAAGCCCAAAATACATATTGTAGGAACTTACAAAGCTTGAGCGTTTAGGACTTCCAAAATAGAGATACGATCGCTGGAAAGCAAAATCAATACCCGATGTTCGCTTGATACATTTCAATCGATATCGCACTATGAATGATAGCGATCATAAAATATCAAGTAACAAAGTCAATAAACGTTACGTTCAATTGTATATGTACATTACATGGATAAACGTTGCACTTGACACGCATGATATCTGCCTAACGTTCTAAAGAACGTTAGCATCTGATATTAGCAGGATGAAAAATGTTTTTAATATTTTTTCCCCTGCTCTTTTTTCTACCATTCGTTAAAATTGCATTTAGATAATGTGTCCCTCTTCATATAAATTTTATCGACACTTACTTCAATAACAACATAACAGTCGTCGGGGCTTCCATAATTGACAATAAATTAAGATTCCCTGTTTTACTTTCTTACACAGGAAAATGGGCATGTTGTTGCTTGTGTGACCGAGCTGACTATGTTCGTCGCAATTTCAAAACCCTACCAGGATAGATTTTTCGTTGATGAATGGGCAAAGGTCCTGACATCTTGTACAAATCCAGATGTTTCAATCGAAGTGCCAATGAATGCTTTGGAAGAGAAAACTACTATTGAAATGGAGGTATCTATTAACTCTCCGGGCGACAACATCGATGAAACTTTGATGGGAAGGTCTTTGCAGTTATCATAGTGAAACATCACATCGATGTTACATCTTAAAACAATAGAATTTTATGCGTGATTTTCAGCAACTTAATACCTCATGTATATTCTTAAAATTGCAGTATTATTTGCAAAAGCAGAAGTAAAATCCTATGAGTTTAGAGTAAGCTTGAGTTATTACACATTTTTGAAGTGATCTTGATATAGAATGTCTCACTTTGCCTTCCAGGTACATGACATTGATTCTCGCCTCCTGAATGATATCTACGTAAGCAATAACTTGCATAATGTTGCATCAGTGTCCCCATTAGTGTATGTAAACAGACACATGAAGGGAGAAAAATTGCATTTTAAACAACATGCTACACTGTCAATCCCTCTGCCAACTGAAATGCCAGGCAAGTTACTAGATTTTAGAAAACTGCGCATAGTAAAAGATGAACTTTGCACTGGAGACTGGCGAGATGTCACTGGAGAGGGGCAGCATGAAATTATCGATGGTGCAGTTAGAGTTACTACCGACAGTTTAAGTGGGTGAGCATAATTTATGATGTACTGTCTTCATATATCACTCGTATGCTTACCTGCTTACCTACACGAAGATCATTATGAAAACAAACTGGTACTTGCTGTAAAATTTTACAATAATCTCTTTTGCTCTCTAAAGTGAGTTTTTTTTGGGGCTCTAACACTGGTGCAGAAACAAGTTTTTATCTTGCAAAAATTGTGAAGTCACAAGAAATAAGAAAATAGACAATTTCATCGGTCAAAAATGAGTTCTGTATCGACTAAAATTTGGTAATCAATGAAATTGCATACTACACATGAAAGGGGTAGGGACAAAGTGAATACTAGAAAATTTTACACTCTGTACATAACATGCAGAAGATACACCAAAATTAAAACAGACGGAGATTTAGAGGATTGATGTTTTACACATTTAAGTACGACAAGCCTACAAAGCCTTCAAAGCCTACAAGCCTTCATTGTGATCGGTATGCTGTGAAACGTGCATATGAATTGCGCAAGGGAGGGGGCTCAATATGATGTCGGAATTCAAAGGAACAGGTTTTCCTTGATGACTTGAATTGATCCTCCTTACCTGCCACTGAGCGTATGTGTTAGCATGTATTAGTATAAACTTATTGTGTGGCGTTACTTTCAGATATCTCGTGGTTTGCGGGATATTAAGCGCAGTGACTGCAGTTGTTGCTGTCAAAATAGGAAACGCAGTTACAAACTACTTAAAGTCTGGGCGCCACTCCGTAAATGTACTACTTCTCCAATATAAGTTCGACGATTGTTTACTACTGTGTGACTTGATAGAAAATGCGCCAAGGAATATCGACGACCTCACTTCTGAGCCAGAATATCAAGATTACATCTCGCTCAGAAAGCCATCATGTTCGTCTACTATTTCTGTCATGAATGGGGACGTAGTTGGTAATAAGTTAAGTCAATCAACAAAAAAGAACTTCGAGATGGTGTCGGCCATGAATGAACATACTTACCGACCAAATGATTCCAACTACTGGTCCACCACACTATCGCGTAATTCTAACGCCGCCAAGTTGTGTGATGACTTATTAGGGAATATGAGTTTCTACAAGGGTGAAGGTTCCAAACTGCTAGCAGAGCTGCCGTTTCTTTCACGAGGCAAGGTTAGTATATTATCACTTCTTAAAATTGAATAATAAACGCTGCGGGCACAGCTATTGAAAACAAATAAGCATACAAGGATCTTATGAATGTAGTCTCCTGTTTACTCTTTGTGATACAATTCATGGAGTAGAAACAGTAGATCATACCTAAGTATATCATTTCTCTACAATCTACAGTATTTTGTAGTCCACAATGTATTCGATGTGTGGATAGTAATACAACTCTGACTTTATGACATTTACTAGGAAAATAACATCGAAGAGACGAAACAACTTCACTTTAAAAATCACTGGTAACGAACTTTAGACGTCCGTGCAACTTACAAAATAAAGAAATAAAGCTGTATGTTTAATTCAAACAATTATTTCCCCTCAGAAATCCACCAGAGAAGCCCCAACGGAAATCAATGGTATGTATGTAATTTCAAAATACTTCTGCTTTACGACCTCGCATATGTTGTCTGGAAGAACACTATGTAGGGTCAAACGTAGTCTTGACGAAAACTATTTGGGATCAAACAAATCTGTTTTGGTCCGGTCATCTGCTCGGTGTCATCAACCATGCTTTCCTCAATTAATAAAAAAAACAGCCCAAAACTGCTATTGTACTGTGTCTCAGCGTTTATGTGTTCGGTTGCATTCATTTGTCAGAGGCATAGGAAGTGATTTCCCGGTCAATATATGAGCCCCCTTATTATCTTATGTCAGCCTAGGCTATCCATTGAGCCAAGGCTACTTGGCGATATTTTCACAGCGGTTACTGTAGTGCATGGTATCATTTTCTTCCAAAAAATATGATAAGCATACCTAGCAACATCCTCTGTTGCACTGGAATCTTTTTCGTCGATGAGCTGTTCAAGTTCTACGCTGTTGAATGGAAAATATAGCAGTTTTAGAGAGAAGCTCGTCACTCATCCCAGGCGCACATCATGTTCTAGTCACCAGCCATTATTTAGCGCTGCAGACGACACTGCGGTCACGTGACCGGACACTTTTTCAAATTTTGTCAAAACTATTTCCCTAGCGAATAGGTTTGCATAAAAACCCGTTGACGTTACTTTTGTCGATTCATTGGGGACTAGACGTAGCTGTTTTCTCGTCACTTGACGTATTCTTGCGAATCGCGATACAGACTGAGCATGTGGTGTGTTATAAAATTTCATAACTCGTATGAAGTTGTCTATGTGAAGTAATAATAATAATTTATTGTTTAAAGACCACTACACAAAACTGTCTCAGCGGTCTGTACAGTACAGTAACAGTTAAAAATATAAATTGAAATAGTAAAATGAAAGTGTAACAATCAAATTAAAACGATTCAGAAAGAAATTAAATAAAAAAATTAAATTTAAGATCATAAGAAAAAAAATGTGAACTGGCATAATAGACTAAAACCATACACTTTAAAAATCACACAGTCTAGCATAAGCAGTAGCAGTCACGAAAAATAAAAGTTTTCAAAGATTTCTTAAATAAAACAAATTCCTTGACGATCCGGAGCTCAATTGGCAGACGTTTCCAAAGTTTAGGTGCGTAAACGCCAAAAGCCCTGTCACCATATATTTTTGAAGGTTGCTTTCCAAGATCTTTGATTGAAAACGGACAGAGTCTAACACCTGCACTGTTTCTTGTATTACGAACTGGACATTCAATACTTAAAAGTTCTGCTAGGTAAGATGGCGCTGATTTACAATGAATTACTTTAAAAATAAGACACAAGATTTTAAAACGTACACGGTGTTCAATTGGAAGCCAGTGTAATTCCTTAAGTATGGGTGTAACATGATTGCTGAACTTCCGCCTTGTTACCAACCGAGCAGCAGAATTCTGGATGTGTTGTAGTTTGCTTAATTTGTGTGCAGGTACACCATAAAATAAGCTATTTCAGTAATCTAACTTTAATGAAACAAATACATGTACCAACTTTTCAGTAGAAGACTGGTCTAATAATTTGCGAATCTTACTTATCCTCCAAAGTGAATTAGATGCGACTTTACAAACATGACGAATATGTTCATCCATGAGTCCGAAAGAGTCTAGCATCACACCAAGATCACGCACAGTAGTTGATGGTGAAATCATGGCCTCACCTACACGTACATTCATGGAAGTGGACTGTAATCTAGCTGTACTACTAGTAGTAGTACGAGGTCTATACCAAACCACCTCGGTTTTTCCATCATTCAGAGCTAACTTGTTAGCCATCATCCAATTACGAATTTCATCCACACAAACCTCTACACGTGCAACAACGACAGAGCTGGCGAGGATGTCGCACGCGATAAACAACCCTGAATCGTCTGCATATATTAGAGTATTTAGGCGTGTGATGATGTCTTCAATTGGAGTCATGTACAAAGCAAACAACACGGGACCAAGTACTGATCCCTGTGGTACCCCATACTTCAAAATACATTTATCCGACACTAGAGATTTTACAGACACTTGTTGCGTTCTACCTTTTATAAATGATTCAAACCAATTTAAAACAGTCCCTTGTATACCAAACCTAGAACGCAACCTGCCTAAAAGGATGTCATGATCAATAGTATCAAAAGCGGCGGACAAATCCAACAAAACTAAAATAACATTGTGGTGTTTATCAAGAGATAGCATTACATCATTGAGCATACGTACAAGAGCGGTTTCGGTGCCATGCCCCTCTCGATAAGCAGACTGAAAACGACCGTACAAAGAGTTGTCAGATAAATATTGATTTAGACGCAAAAATGCACATTTCTCCAAAAACTTGTCTAGGAAACTGCAGTTGGATACAGGACGATAATTCTTCATTACATTGCAATCAAGACCATTTTTTTAATGAGTGGGCGAACTATAGCTGTTTTGCAGATATTAGGAAAAACACCAGAGGAAAATGAAGAATTTACAATACGAAGTAAAACTGGGGCTAATTCATCCTTGCATGCCTTAACCAGATGTGTTGGAAGTGGATCTAACTCACATGATTTAGCAGGCATTTTACTAACAATAGATATTACATCATCAATACACACAGGATCAAAGATACAAAGTGAATTCCGAGATGTGGTCGATTCAACAGTAAAGGGAACATTAATCTGTAATCTTTCACGTAAATGTACTATTTTCTGTTCGAAAAACCTTGAAAGAGCAACAGGTAATTTAGATGATTCTAAATTAGTCGGAAGAATGTCCGATGCAGATTTCTTTGAACCGGAAATGTCATCGACAACTCTAAAAAGTTCCTTGGTGTTCGCATTTTCGATTTTACTACGATGGAATGCTGCTCTCTTCAGATCCAACTTTCTATTGTACTCGCCACGAGCAGTGATGAAAATCTGCCGGTTAATTTCAAGCTTATAATTAAGCCACTTCCGTTCAAAGGACCAAAGAATCCGGCGCTCGGCCAATAGATCGTCCGTAAACCATTGGGCACGAGCCTTTCACACGATAGTTCGCTGTTTAGATGGAGCTTGCAAATCAAGTTGAGTCGCCAACGTAGAATTGTAAAGTTCCGATAGTTCATTTGTACTATGGGTCGACTCAGAAAGTTGATATATACTTCTAATAGAGTGTTTAAGTTCCAATAAATTAATGTTCTTGATGTCGCGTTGTTCCCTTGTAACCTTAATAGGAAGGGGACGAGTGACTACCGACGTGAAGTGAATTGCAGAATGATCCGATGGCAATGAATTATCAGTCGTGAAGTTTCCTAGCCATGATTCAGAGGTTCGGGTTAATACAAGGTCTAAAGTGTGACCGTTTTGATGTGTACTCCCAACCACGTGTTGAGTAAGACCAAGAGATTGAACTAGATCTTTAAAATGGCATACGTCATTGTCATTGGTGTCGTCCACATGAATATTAAAGTCCCCTGCAATCAATAAACGACCAGGTGCGAGAAGCAGGCTTTCCATTAATGTGCCAAATTCCGATGTGAAAAATTTCACAGTGAATTTGTGTTTTGTTGAATATGGAGGACGGTAAATAATGACGACGCGAAGGACAGAACTCCCTGTAGAAATGTTCACATCCATCACTTCAAAAGACTTGAACTTGTCGCACTTATTCTTCTTAGTTTCAAGATTTGATCTTGTGATAAGACTTATACCACCACCTTTCCAATGACATCGTGGTGTATGCAATATATAGTAGTCTTTCCATTTTGTTGCGAAGATATTTCATAAGGAAGTATGTATTTTCATTGTCATAAAGTCATTCAAGTATATTGTGAGTAGTATAGAAAACCTGTATTTTCTGAGAAAACAAAAATATGAACCAAAAACTCTTTCGGACGGAGCATGCGTCACTCTAAGGCGTATTGTATTCACATCAGTTCAAAATTCTGTTAGGTATATTCAAATGATAAAATGGCGAGTCGGTACTTCGACCAACAAATGCAAAGATAAAGATGTCGTAAAGTAGTAGACGGAGAAGTCGAAAAATGTCAAGTCAGCATAACCAAACAGACAGTGTTGGCCCTAGATCCTACAGCCCAGCTATTGCAAGTGAATGCAATGCATTTTCGTCAGCATCGCCGGTATTTCTGTAACAAGCAGACGTGATTCCAAATTTCAGACAGGAAAGACTAGATGACCCTGAGATTATTCAAGGTTTTATAGAAGTGGTAGAAGTAAGTGCAATTTCAGGGCTTCAGCGCGCCGGAGGAATCTTTAGAAAGTATGTTCATGACCTAGCAGAAAGATTTATACTTGTACAAGACGGGCTAAATTTGAGAGGTAATCATTCAGTTTTATGACACGAACCAATACAATAGATCAAAAGAAAGTTCAATCAATGTTACCAAGCAAAATGCCTCTGTGTGTGCATGATAGTATAATTGCAGAAGGATTACAAAGTCGAGGATGCAATTTGCTGAGCAGAGTCATTCGATAGAAGTGGCGCGTCAACAACCAGTTTTCAAGAATATCCAAAGGCTGTAGACTTCTTTTTGTTGAAAGACAGAAAAACCACTTCGGCGAGTATGGTCTTTTGGCTCTTTTCGTATGAAGTTATTCCAACGTGGTCAAGTTTCGCACTGTTAGAAATGTCTTGTAGCTTGACACGATGCACGAGATTGCGTAAATCAAATTAGATGCAGAGCATGCCATAATTTAGAACAGAGCCCAAGCAAGAAGAATGCAAGGTCAACACTGAATGGGACTATTCCAATTCTCCATCAGAAAGCGAAGCAGATGTAGACTCCACGTCAGAATGTGGCGAAAACTGGGTATAGCTTGAAGCAAAACCAAGACAGAAAACTCTTTTAGAGTCTCTGAAAACCAAGTAAGGTAAAATCCATGTGAAAAGCAAACAAAAACAACAGGAGACACCCACAGAAAATGTAAACAAGCTTGATAAAAAAAAAGGAATGTCCTCGAAAAAAAAAATTGAAAGTGTATTGACAGGTTTAATTGATAATTCTTGCCACGTCAAATATCGACCGTTTGCATTAAAAAAAATGTGTTTTAAAAATGTTACCAAGTGGGAGTGCCTCTTTAACGTATTATGAATAGGGTAAACGAAACACTTATTTCAATTTGGCTCTTGAGAAAAAATATTCAGAAAGAAACAAATTGACAAGATATTAGTCAACGGACAAATGATTACAAACTCGGATTAAAGAATTCGAGCCGAAAAACTTCTTTATCAAACGCTCTATTACCAGAAATGGGCTCTGAGGAAAACGTTTTGCTGAAATATTATAAGCCGCATCACATAGCGAAATCAACACTTTATGTGCAAATTACATCTGTATAAATAGGAGACGTGTAAATTAGACTTTCTCCCTCATTGCAACATGGCACAGAGCGTACACGCCATGGCTTCACCTCCGCAACCCACGGCCGCCAACCAAGCATTCGTTGCAGCTTATACCAGAAGACCATCTGATACACAACCACCATGAGACCAGACATAGCCCCAACGCCAAGCTTGCGCAAACTAATTAGGAACAGGGGGAGCCCTCCTCGGCGAATTTCAAACAGCAGGTAACGTCCATATTCCCTCTGAGGTTGGAGCTTATGTTAGGATACATCACGTTGCATTTTCTCCATGTTGGTGCCTCCTGTCCCGGCTTCTTAGAGATTATAGAGTTTTTATCATTTGACAAGCCAGGTCATTCTTGGCTTTCTTCTCTCTTTTTCAGTCGAGTTTGCCAGTTTTTCGTGAGCGTCGACGTCTGTATATTCTTGCTCATCTTCTCTTGTGTAAGCCCCCTACAGTACCTGTCAGGGATGCTCTGCATTTTTAAACTTCCCGCCTTAAAGTTTGTCTTTTCCTTCTTGCTATCTCACCACCCAACCCGTTGCTTCCTTTCTGCTCTTCTTTGCCTCTCTTGGCCTTATTCTTTGCTATTTTTCCCTATTTGGGTCATGCTGTTGGCGCATTAGGGCTTATATGTTACCAGGGTGTGGCAACCAGTGCGCATTACTCCTCTTTATTCTTCTTGATAAGCTTCCTTAATCTTGAGAGTTGGTTGTTGCGACAAGGATTTTAGTAATCCTCTCCGCCATCAGTCTTTTTCTCTATGTAACATTGCGTATCGGAAATGAGCATCATACCGTTCGCTAGATTTGGTATTTATTCTGACGTTTCTGTGTGTAGCCGCCTAAAGCAAAAAGACATCTCTCAAAAGAGGAGCTGTGAGAATGTAGAAAAGGTTTTATGCGTATGAAATTGGGGCCAGGCATTCGACCCGTTGAAGGGTTGTGCGAGGGTGCCCACAGGTGTCTTCACAAAGGTACGGCAGGTAGTCAACCCGTAGAGGGGTCGCTGCGACGAGTCCCTCGAGTGTAGGGTAGGGCCAGGAATTCAACCAGTTGAGGAGTTGCTGCTTGGGTGTCGAGTAATCCTCACAAGATGGGGAAAGGTAGATAACTGTTGTTGGGGTTGCTGCAAGGGTACCTAGGGGTATCATTCATTCATTCATTCATTCAGTTTATTTCGCTAGAAATATAAATTTACATTCACTCAAAAACACATGAAAAATGAAGATAGAGAAATCGGTACAATTGCTAAGTTTATGTTCTATAATTTAGCAGATATTCCTAGCGGTGACTACAATATAGTTCTTATGAACATTTAGGGTGTACTAGCCAAAAAACTAAGAAAAAGAAATGTTCTCCTCAGGCAGGGAGGACCATAGTACCCGCAACCTGGGTTTGCGAGGTGCTATTTAGGGGCATCCTTAAAGTTGGCATGTCAGTATAGAGCAAAATGTCCGCTCTTCTTTTGAGAGAGGACCTTTTGCAGCTGAGAAATGCTGATCACGCATATCCACTGACCAGAAGTACCATCTTCTCGGTAATTTTAGAGGGTGCCCCTCGTCAGGACCCAACAGATCACGGCCCAGTTGTCTAACGGAAAGTAGTTTATGTATGTAAGAGAAAATGTACATAGTATATTTTTGTGATAGGAAATTACATGAGTATAGCATTCGAGATAAAGGTTCGAGACAGGCAATAAATGGAATTAAATGTGTGATACAACAATGGATATTTCGAATGGGTAATAAATCATGAGAATTGTTAGTGTATGCACTGTAAAAATAGTGGATGCTAGACGCGTCTTTACGCGTTCAAAATGTACATGTCGGTGTTTAAATTTGAACGGCTAGTGTTCATATTGTTAACACTAGTGTTCATATTATTAACAATGATGTTCTAAACCTGAACACTATGTCACAGAAATTTAACAATACTGTGAAACAATTAGCAATCTTTTGTGTTTTTACTTTACAATGGCTATATTAAATTTACTACTGCTTCACTGTCCGGCAAACGTACACGGATTTTGTTGTAACGAATTTCACACTAAGTGAAAAATATCTCCGGTCTACTATTGCTGAAAGCATGTTTTTTCTAAAAAAAGGTAGTATACAAAATAATTTTACACGTTTATTACGGGTAGAAATTTTCAAAATTTGAAAAGAAAATCAGAAAACCATCATGAACGTTTTAATTTTAACATCGGCGTGCAA